>JAMKQA010024225.1:0-20836 GCA_024699735.1 Posidonia australis
GGAAAACTGGTAAAAATGTGTGGATGAGGCACTCCTCATCTCCTTCACCCCAGCCCTCTCCTCAATTCTCTGATGGGCTATTACCTACCCCTTTACCACCACCTCCTCCTCCTCCTCAAAGCACTTTCCTGTCAAACGATGTGGACCCTTATCTGGTGCATTCTGAGCTCAATGCCAGACAACTCTCCATGGCTAAATTTAGGAAGGTCATGGCCCTATACGATTGCCTGGGACAGGAGGACAAGGAATCTACTCCCCTGGGAAAGCCAGCTACCAGGCCCCCTACTCCAGTCCATGCTCCAGGGTTCGAGAAGGATGAGATGAGGTCTTTCATGACAGCCATCTCTGCCCAACATGACTCTTCCAGCCTCCCCATCCCTTCTTCTTCCAGGCTGCCTCCAGGTGTCGATTCTTTGTCCCTTGATGACCCTGGAAGGAGCAGTGTGCCACCTGAGGGTCTCTAAGGCTCTATTTTGTTGTTGTTGCAGATACGTCTGCTGGTGGTGTAATCCTAGAACATATTTCATCTTTTTGGGCTATTGCCTTATATTGCTATAATATCTCATACATTTCTATGTTTTTCTTATCGGGCTTTAAGTCGATGAAATACATATTAAACTTTTACCAAAAAAAAAAATACAAACTACAATATTCAAAACTAAAAATTACTTATTTGAATGATACTAACTATTATCTACTAAATTATAAATTATATAATATCAATTACAAATTTTTCAATGTAAACTTTATAATCTTATTTTTCAAATTTTATATTGTAGAAATATAAATGACTTGAATAGAATAACTGTAACTATCCTCAAATCGCTACCACTCAAACCTAACTATATTTTTTATTTTATTATTATTTTCTAACAATTAAACTAAATATGCAATTAAATCTAAGTACACTTAGCAACAGTAACTAATTGAAATAAACTAAATTACAAACTCACTAGAATCCTTGATGTGTGGCGACATTACTCCTATTATGTGCATTAGCAACCAACAACTATCCTACACTTGTCAAAAATATCAAAACCAAAGCACACGTGAGTGATTACTTAAAACAGTCACCTAACACATACTCCACCTAACAACTTGGCACATCATGCCAAGGAAGCAGGCATAACTACGCCTCACACAAACAAGCACAAGCATCACACCTAGATGTCGTAACACCATAACAAGGTAATCCACTATTGCCAAGCAAGCAACAAAACTTCAAAATCATGTCTTTAAAATCATTTTTTTCTTCTCTTTTCAAAATTACATGCATGTTTTTTTAAAATCTTTTATGTACACTTGAAATGGCCATTCATGGTAAGTCAAGACACAAACCACACAGGTTGATCCCACACACTCTTCGCATAGACCAGACAACCAATGGTACTTGAATGTCTACAATTGCAAATAGTACACTCACAACAACTACAAAACACAACTTATAGAATCTCTGCTCTGCACAACACAGTCTCCTTTGGACCCAAACAACAATACCAAAGCCACTGCTCCAAAACATAATGCCACACAGACACGATACCATTTCCATATAGGCACAACACTATGGTCTCCTTTAGATCAAAACCATAGAGCCACTGCTCTCAAATACCTCACCACAACAGATGCAACACTATGACTTCCTTTAGGCCAGAGTCTAATTTCCTGAACCAGGACTCAACAAAACCACAAGTTAAACAACGTGTTGTACTACTCGGTGTCAAGCAAACAACACTTGCCACAAGCAGTTCACCAAGGAGCTACTGCGGTGTCTGCACTGTCATGGACAATCACTCTATAAAGGAGTCTGCCCGTCCCATAGTTCCACCATTTATAGGACCTTCAAAACTTAATCCCACCTGGGAAAGCTGCTCACCCCTTCTAAGCAAGTTGTCATCTCTCAGGAAAAACCATAAGGTATGCCCTCTTGATATCCTAGCTCAGTACTTCGAACCACTAGAGGCTCCTCACCCCTAATTTTAGCCAGCACCTACAAGTCTCGGTGCCTGTAACGACCATAGTATCGAACCCAGCTACGCAGGAGTCTCATACCTCTCGAGCCCGCTGCCACGATACTATTGTGTACAGACAGTACCCTAGGCTTCGGTGTCCGATGACAATCGAAGAGTCATATCTTCAGGTTTAGACGACACCTCAACCTACGTACTTCAACCTCGACAGCGTGAGCAACAATCCAAGAGTTTCATACCTTTACGATCTAACGAACACACCTCAGCTTCTTGGTCTTAAGACCTCAACTTAGGCGAAGTCCTCGACTACCTAGGAATGCGGCTTACATCTCCTGGTCCAAACAACACGACCCTTCCATCTATTCATTCACCACAAACAAAAAATTGGGAAACTCTTTCCAAATCCATTTGCAAACCTATGTATTCTCTCTAAAACCCTATTAGAAAACCATTTGTAATCATAGACTCCCGAAACTCTACTCATAACAGAGGCAATAGCTCCATGTGGGAAAACAATTACCCAGAAGAAACCCCACAACACGAGGACCTCACCTTAAGTAGGTGGCTTGCAACCTTAGAGGTATTTCCCTTCCCTAAGATTGGCCTAATGCTTAGGTATCTTGGTCACACAAATAACGCCTAGAACTCTAAGTTCTAGAGCCAAAGTATAAGTTGCCTATTAGCTCATGTCCCTTGAGAGCACAGTCAGATCAGTATTGAATACTTACACAGTGTTACTGAATATTTCATTCAGTGCATCACACACAGAACTCAACCAATATTTAGTCCTAGGGATAAATCGTGATCGTTATATCAATTCTAAACAATTAGGGGTGAGACTTAGTATTTCTAAGTAATATAGCCGTTTAACCTAACAATACTAAAGAGATTACTTGCTAATTTATTTTAGGCAAATCCTACAATTATTCTAATGATTATCTTAATCCATTATGACAATATAATTATTCCCCCAAGATATATATATTAATTTAAACCTAAAACACCTTAAAACAAGATAAAGCTTGGTTCGATAGATCGAAATCCTTCGATTGACTGAACCAGGGGTTAGGGCAGGCCCGACACCAGAAATCGACATACAAAACCAATTCAGTATGTCGAAATAAGCGACAATAGGGCACCTCAAATTAGGACCCAAAACCCAATATCTGCAAATACCACACCAAACCACACATATAATATATCAAAATAAAGATCTCGAGGAGATCTTCCACTAGGGACAAGAAGCACAAAGATTTATTGGGTGAATCACAAGAAATCACCAAACAAAACTAGACGGGCACTATACACCCGCCAACCATAAATATGACCATAAATGATCCATAAATGTACAATAAATTTACTAAAAATTCCTACAAACATCCACACACTATCATACACCTAGGAATCAAATTTGAAATAAAAAGGAGGCCTACAGAGCATATACCTAGCACCGAAGACACGCCAGCGACGAACAGCGCACCTCCTCCTCCTCCTCCATGGTCATGACTCTACACCTCCTCCGAGTGACGACAGCGGTGGCGACGAGTAACGGCTCCCTCTCTCGGCCATCTCTCCCTCTCAACTCTCTTGTCTCTCACTCTCCCCGTCCATTCTCTCTCTCACTCCCTCTCATGTGTTAAAGGAGGAGGAAGAGTAAGTAGAAGGAGAGGGAGGGAAAGTGGACTAAGGCCTAGAAGAAGGATAGAAAAAAAGAAGGAAGGGAAGAAGGAAACCGCGAGCATTGAACTAAATCATGCGACCACTCCTCGTTCATGTGGCTCGTGCAAACCGAGATCAACCACCAGCGCACGCCAACCAACCTCCACGGCCTAAAGTAAATCTTCAAAACTTCCACGAAGGCCAACACAGCACCACAATCATACAACACCAAGAAGGCTAGAAATCCACTAATCCAGATGTAGAACACTGTTAGAGTTGTATTTCATACTAAATGCAGGGGATTCAGCGTTTAACGACCAAGAACTCCATCAAGATATCGGGCCAAAAATCACTTTTAAATCTGAATTGTTACATTAACTTTACAAATTTATCATATGCAAACTATGGTGCAACTGTCAACTATAGTCATTCAAATGTAAGAATTTATATTTTGGAAATACAAACTACAATATTCAAAACTGCAAGTTACTTATTTTAGTTGTGCAAACTATTATCAAAGATTTTAGTAATGTAAATTTTAATATACTGCAAGTGCACAACGTATTATGTAGTATTTATGCAAGTACGAGTTAATCCCATAGAAATTCATTGCTTTCAAAAGTTTGATTGTGAAAGACGAATTAGAAAATTAAGAGAAATGATGACGGATTATATCTAAAGTTAATTAAAACGAAGAAATTACAAAGAGAATATCAATAGTAAAATACAAATCTAGAGTTTCTATCCATTAGATCATAGTTGATCGTGTAAATATCTAATTCATTTCATCTTTTACAACAAGTTCTAACTATCAAAGATTATTATTATATAAGAATAATGCATGAAGATAAAACACCTACTATACAATATCAAGATCTAATATGTCAATAGCGAGAATAAATCATAAAGAAACATTATTCTATGATGATCTATCAAGATGTATGTTAGCATCATATATCAAGATAATAAGATGTATGAAACGTTTTTTTATTTCTAAACAACAATCATTAAGTATAAACCATGAAAATACGTAATTAACAATAATCTATTAAAATATAATTGCAAAAGTAGATAATAAGAAAGAGACAATAATCAAGAAGTATAGAAGATGAGACAAAACTAAATATTGCAATCGTATCCTAAATCTAACTTTAAGAATCCTAGATGTAAAAAGTGATTTAGCCTAACATAGTAATGGAAAGAAACATATAAGAAATTAAAGAAACATTAAGAAACGATATAATTAAACTAAAATAAGAATTTTTATTAATCAAAATCTGAAGGGAAAGAATCACTTAAAGTCTGCTAAATAAGGAAGAAGAGCAAACAAAACTAGCAATTCCAAACTAAGGGAAGAGAGATTCCTTTTTGTTACATAAGCTAGTCTTTTATAGACTTACAAAGACATCTCTCAGGTTAAAAACAAATCCAATTAAGAACTCTAAATTCTAAATTCAAATACTAGATATTTACAACTAAACAATGAAACTTCGAAAGACTGAGTCAAAGATCCACTTTGTGGGCACTTGAGAGGCACCCAAATCATTTGAAATTCAATTTTGTTTGTTCAGTTGATTTAGCTGATATTTATCTAAGTCTTTAACCATATCAAAATTTTAATTTAAATATTTGACATAGTTCCACATTCTTTATGTAAAATTCTTTTCTTTTTTAGTTCAAATATAATCTGAATTTGAATTTATATTTGAATTCTTTATATATTTATTCTTTTCTCATATTTTTTCTAAATTTTTTCCTAAGTCCTCAAGTTCCTGCAAATTTACACAAAACACTTCAAGTAGCATTATTTATATACAAAATAGATAAATATGGAATATAAAATATGTAACAATAATGTATTTATCATCTACTAAATTACAAATTATATAATATCATAGCTAGGAATTTAATTTTTGTAAATACAAAGCCCTTTCAATTATGCAAATTATTCCTTACTAAAATGTAAATTACAAATTCGAAAGTAAACTTGGGAAAATTTGGTTTTCCCAGTGCTAAATAATTATAAATACTTCGTTCCAAAAGTGCTAATATCAACTCCATTCCACTAATGTTGTCCAACCTCTTTTGCTTCTCCAAATGAACAAAATAAATGATCTTATTGAGAAAAATAAAAAATGAAGATAAATAGAAACGTAATTTATAATACAATTGTTGTTGATTACAACTATTCTTGGTTAATTATATATTGATAGTACACAAAAAGTTAAATCAACTAACTATACAAAGCTGTCATCTCATGTAACTTCACAATATCTATAAGAAGGTGTGTTCTTGAAACTTCACAAAAAGTTGTATCTTGAAACATCAAAAAAAGATGCAACTTCCATCAAAGACCACATCTCTTTAACATCTTTGTAGCTAGCCTTTTCCTTGAAGACCTGACATCATTGTGAGCAAAATTCATCAACTTGCCTCTAACAATACAGTCCACATATAAGCACAAGTACAACCCACATGAATTGTAATTATAACACACAAATTATAAATAAGGTTACAATAGCAAGAATGAACAAAATGAAAGGATCAATCACGAATACTTACAAGCCATTAGATTGTTGTAGGGATGTTTAGTCAAATTCATGCTTAAAACTGAAAGATACCAACTTCAACAACTTCTTCTTCAATTCTTCCAAAACAAAGGCAACTTGTCAAAAAAAAAATATTGTTATTCCAAAACAAACCATAAGTTTTATTTGAGTTACAGAAAAGAAGTATGTCTCGACATACAACAACTTTTATTTGTCCTTCCAAATAATTTATAGCTTCTACTATTAGATTGCATTTCCTGACAATCATTACTGAATTGTAGTATGTAATGAGGCAATCTTGGTAATCACTAGATACAATGTGCCAATGAATGTCGAAGTTAACCGGTCAAAAAATAACATGTGCTTCTTTAATTTCCTTTTGGCTTAAACATAGATAAAACATGATGAAGACTTCTTGATTCTTACTTTGAAGATATCCCTACATCATAACATGATATTAACATGATAACCCATAACAACATAACACAACCTAATTAAATAACCTTACAGTGATGTTCGCCGATAGATAAGTCCAACATTTTCCATCCTTCGAAGTCACTAGAATTTTATCTTTCAACATCCTTATGCTCGCTTGGATGACTCTATCGTTAACTTGTCCACTAAATAGAAGCACTCATATGTTACATGATTTCACTACCAATTCTTGGTCAAAGAAGATATTCTCCCTGTAAGAATAATACAAATTGTGAACATAAACAAATAAAATTAGCTCTTAAAACAAGAGCTTTATAATTGATAAGAAGGCACATATACTAACTGATATTAAAAAGAAAAACAAAGGGATACTCACTCGTGAATACACCAACTCAAGTAACTTTTGATCACTTGATTGTCTTCCATCTCTAGGAAGCCTTTGCCATGATAATCTCTACCAATCTCTATGAAGAGATACTTGGGAGGTTTTGAAGGACCACTATCACTTTTGCAATGTTTAAGAAAGTAAAGAGGACTAAATGGAGGGTCAAAAAAGTTAGTGTCACTCTCAATGTCATAAATTGTAGAGACTTTTTTCTTGTTCAGTTTAATTGCATCATTCTCCTCAATCATCTCTTGTTTTGCCTTCATTATCACATGTGGGTGAACATTCTTTTTTATCTCCTCATTATCTTCGTTCTTCTTGAATTCATTCTCCTCCATATTCTCTTTGTTCTTTTTGTTTCGATTCTCCTCTCCTTCAATATACTTAGGTAACATTTGGTACATTGGAATGAAAAGTGGAATGAACTAGAATGAAAAAAAGAAGAAGAAGGGTAGAATGGTATTCCTACATTTGGTACAAAAAATAAGGTGAGAATAGTCATTTCCTTGGGAATAAAATTCCCATTTAACATGGAAATTTGATTCCTTGATAATATGCAAGGAATTTAATTTCCATTGCATTGGGAAAAAATTACCTCAATCCTATTCCTTCTCATGAACAAACCCTCATATGCCTCCACCCTTCTCCACCTGTGGTCCTCTGGCAACCTACCCAGTGCTCCTTCGATCGCCTCCACCTACGCCTCCACCCTCCTCCTCTCCAATGGTCCTCCTACACCTCTGCCCTCCTCTACCCCTCCCATGGTCCTCCTCTTGTGCCTCCATGGTCCTTTGCCCCTCCTGTGGTCTTCAAACACCTCCACCCTCCTCCCCTCCTATGGTCCACCTCCTGCACCTTCACCCTCCTCTTCGAGTCATGCTCCTCCAACGCCTCCACCCTCCTCCTTCCTGAGTCGTGCTCCTTCGACATGCTCATTTAATTTGGTGAATTTTGATTTCTTTTATTATCGAACATGTAATGATTACATCATGACATGTTATTTTTTAATTGTGGATGACTTCATATTCAATTTTTATATAAATGAAATTATACAAATGTGATTCTCTTAGGTATGGAAGAACAACAACATGAAGATGGACAAGATTTTACTGTAGACACCCGGATTTTGCAGTCACCTGTCAGCAGACCCCTTTAGAGGGATGCTCTGGATGCGACAAACTAAACCCAACCTAAGCCAAACTTCACTCAAACCAAAACTAAAACCTTTACTCAGCTCAAGCCCACTTAGGCCCACACAAGCCTCTTCTGACCCAATCCAAGCCAATCAATGCAAAAACCTTTAATTAAAATCCAAATTAAAACAAAACTAACTTAAATTATTAAAACTCAAATTAATCAAGCTAAAACATTTAATCCAAACCAAAAATCAAGTAAAATCCATTTAAACCATTAAAAACTCAAGGTAATTAAGTAAAAATCCTAATCAAAACCAAAATAAAGTAAAAACCAATTAAAATCAAAATCTGAATTAAATCCTTAATTAAATCAAGTCCAAAAACAATTAAATCAAAATTTGAATTAATCCTCAATTAATCAAATCCAAAACCTAAATTAACCAAACCCAAAGCCTTAATCAATTAAAACCCATTAAACCCAAATCTAATCCATTTATAACTAAATTAAGCCACTTAATTAAATCTAAGCCACCAAGTAAAAGCCTTAATTAAATCAACTTAAAATAATAAAACCCAAATAAATCAATCTAAAACCCCAAATTAAAATCACAAATCGTCCAAAACCTAATCCTAAATTAAATCACCATAGCAAAACACTAAAATTAGACCTAAACTCATCTAAACCCCTTAAAACCTTAAGGTCCATTTAATTCCACCTCCACAACCCATTTAAAGCCCATGAACCACACCCATAGCCTCATCACTACATCAAGCCTCCTGCCTCAACCAAAAAACTTAAGAAATGGGCAAAATAATTCAACCCACCATCCCACTGTAAGCCTGTCACTCCTCTCCTCCACGCTCGACGACCCAGCTGTCAACAACCACCAAGATTGCTAGCATTGGTTCCTCCATCGGCACAAATCCTTGCACAATCTCTAGCCGAGCCCAAACAGCCCCTCCAGCTCGTGCATCGCATCCAACGCTCCTCGTTTGCTGGAGAAGTTGATCGATGGCACTAGAGGATGCCACCGGCATATAAAGCAAGCCACGACCGATTGCAAGGGGGGGACTTTTGGAAACCGAAAAAATCCACAACCAAGAATCCTAATCCACAACCAGCCTCTTCAAGCAACCCTGGACGACCCTAGAGTGACCGCACATCCATCACCAGAGCATCTGCATCCAAGGAGTGCCACCGTCGAGTCTTGTCGGAAGGTTCCTGCCAACAGCAGTGTCAAGAAGGACAACCCAACCTTCATCTAGGTAACTCTCCTTCCATTCTCGAATAGGCCCCTAGTAGTCTTATTTAGCACCGTCGATCATGTTTATTTGCATTTTTGGTCTGGCCTCCTCCTCACTTTCACCCCCTGCTGCGCCGACCCTTCTTCTTTGGTGGTGGGTGCAACCCACCAGTGGGTCCGAGGCTCGTGGCCTCTCGGTTGGGATGAGACCCCTGGCGCCTCTCCCCATCTCCCTCTTCCTCCTCCTTGAGCCTCCATCGCTGGGGAGAGGATTACCTGGCCAACTGTGACTAGGTGTAAGCTACCGTCACCCCTGCAACCACCTCCCTCCGCCACGGAACCCACCAAGTGGGTGGAGCCCTCCGGCCGCACCTACTTCAAGCCGCCGCTTCAAGAAGCCCTGCCGTATCACCACAGAGCTCCCCATATCGCCTTGCCATTGTCACAGCCCTTGGAACGTCGCCCCAACCTCCGCCACATTCGTTGCCATCACAGGAGGTGGGTAGAGCCACCCAAACCTCCCCAACCTTCGTCGACACCTCTAGAGTGCCCACTATACCGCCCCGATGCTTCCCCGCTCGCCACCATGCCATCCTAGCCGCAGCACCGCTGCCTGCAACCTCACCGTCATCATCTCCGACGCCGACAACCCTTCAATGGAGCGCGAGGTGGGGGGAGCACCCCAGCCCTCTTCGGCCTTGCTCGACACCTCAGGGATACTCGCCACACCTCTCTCGAGCTTTTCCAATGGTCGCTTGTCGTCCTTCGACGCTACACCGCCACCAGTCCCTCGTCGGAGTGGAAGTGTCGGAGATCCGCTGGTAATCTTTGAATGCCCTGTGTATAGGGGTAAGTCTTTAACTTTTCATATTTATTATATTTAGGTTCTTAGGTTTCATTACATCTAGGTCCCTAGGTTTACTTTCGTCACATTTAGGTCCCTGAGTTTTCGTTGCATATAGGTCCTTTGGTTCTTCACATCTAGGTCCTTAGGTTTATTTTCATCACTTGTAAGTCCCTGAGTTTTCGTTGCATATAGGTTCTTAGGTTTTCCTTGCATCTGGGTCCTTGATGTCACTGTTTCGTTACATTCGGGTCCCTGTGTTTCTGTTTTTCATATAATTAGGTCCCTAAATCCTATTTTCCTTGCATCTAGGTCCCTAGGATCACTGTTTTCTTGCATTTCAATTCCTAGTGTTTTGCCTTTATCTAGGTCCCTAGACCTATTTTTTAATTGCATTTCAGTCCCATACTTTATGATGTCGTTGCATATGAGCATCGATTTTGTGTCTTGTGATTTTCTTGTGTTTTTTGCATCCCAGACCGAGTAGTTTTCATTTTTGTGCATGGGCTATTCATTTTGCATTTTAGGTCTCGGATTTCCATGTGTTTATCATATTTTTGCACTTTATCCCTTATATATGTTTTCCTTGTGCATGATAGGTCATTTTGTACCTTAGCCCTTGCATTTGTCCACTTTATCACATCCTATGGATATTTTGCATTTAGAAAACTGCATTAGCTTACTTTATCACAGTATCTGGTCATTTTACGCTTATGACCCTGGCTTAACTTGTCATCCAGTATCATGCATATCCACATGTTTTTACCTCCATTTGCACGTTTTCTGAGGTTTTTGGTTTCCCGATCGCATACATTAGAGCAATGATGATTACTGCCTGCTGTTTCTTGTGGACCAGATGATTCATTACACAGGCAGCACTTCTGAACACACTAGAAGCATGTTTTGGTTTTCCCTCGCATCTCGATTATTTTTTCGCACACATTTTTCAAAATTGCATGGCATAAGCATCATTGCCTCTAGGCGTATGTGACCATGCCAACCCGGGGGTTCGGCGAGGAGTCGTGTCAGAGGGAGGAGATCACAGCCATGCCAAGATAGTGAAGACACAAGATAGGATTAAAAAAAAAAAGAAAAGGAGTCGCCACCTAGTCTTTTAAGGAAAATACGAGGAAAACCACAAATTCTTGAATGCATGAGATGTAGACGTGAAGGTTGGATGTCTGCTAACCAGAGGATGGGTAAGAATTCCTATTACGACGAGGAAGGTATTAGGCACCCTCGTGCACCCGAGAAAATTTGGCCTTTCTAGCCTAAATTGCTTGCTACGGCTGGATGAATGTTTGCTAAGCCTAGGTTGTGCTCTAAACATGCTAATGTGACTGCCAAGATGAGACTGAATGGATGTGCAAAATGGTATGCGAAAACTGCGAAGAAGTCCACATGAAATGACGAATTCGCAAAGTATGACACGACAAAGAAAATCACATGAAATGACGAGGTTTTTGCAAAGAATGGTTTAGAAAATCATACAGGCCTTAAGAAAACAAAAGATGCAACCAACTCTGGTCAGCAGAATCATAAAAAACATTGCGGAAATTGAGATGGAAAATTGCGAAGAAGTCTTTACAAAACGGGCAAACTTGGACACATGAAGAAATTCACATAAAATGACGATATTTTTGTAAAGAATGACTCAAAAAATCACACTAGTGTCAAAAGGATAAAAAATACAACTGACTCAAATCATTAGAAGTGCATAAAACACCATAGAGATCTGAATGGGAAAAATTGCAAAGAAACCCACATAAAATAGACAAACGACGTCATGCGAAGAAAATCACATAAAATGACAGTGTTTTTGAAAGGAACGCCTTAGGAAACCATATTGATATCAAAAGGTAAAAAACGGGGTCAACCCAAGTCCTCAGAATCATGGAAAAAGTTGTGAAAATCAAAAGGGAGAAATAATCTGCAAATGGGCCAATGTGGGCCTTTGGTCAGTTCTTGTATGCCCTCGGGCGATTTAATCCAAATCAAATCAAAATCCAAAATGTAGGATTAAAGAAAATCAAATCAAATGTAGGGTGAGGGACTCATAAAACAAAATGGAGAAAAATCTAAGAAAGAAACCCATGTGATGCAAATCCACTTAAATGAGGGACTGATGCGCAAATGTGATGAAAACTATATAAAATGCATGATTGTGCACCTAAATGTGTAAAAGGTGCTGAGGAATGACTTAGACAAAGATTATGCAAGATTGAGTGTAAGAACTAAAATGCATGTGCATGGATCAGTGGCACAGGGGCGATTTGATCATTTCAATGGCGAGATGTGATAAATGCATGTATGGGGATGATGCATGGTCTGATATGTGTCAAAATGTATGTCAAATGTCAAGAAAATATTATTGGCAAGAAAACATGAAAAGGACAAGGTCTTAAAAAACAATAAAACGATGTAAACGCAATAAATGATAAGTACAAGGACCAAAATGTAAAATTCACAAAAAAGGTGAGAATCTGGGTCAAAACATATTGAGTGACTTTTATTCTAGTATGCAAATGATGGATCAAATGACAATATGACACTAAGATGTGTGAAAATTGCACCTGGGTAGTTTCCTAAAGACTCAGGGTCTAAAGTGCAAAATTCACACATAAGTGCGAATGTGATTAAAATTATGAGACTAAAGGTCAATTCACATTGAAAACATGATTTTTAAATGGAATCTATGATTAATTGCAAAATGTGAGATGCAATAAGTGAGAAATGTTAAAAAGTATGCAAGAAAACATTTAAAACCCTAAATGATGGATTTAAAGTTAACTTAGGAGTCTATATGCAAATTTTCTGTTCTCTGGATTGTTTACTAAAGATTTAGGGACTTATGTGCAAAATGTCAAGGGCTTGAATGTGATAAAAAGTGAGCTTTCATGATGATCAGTGTAATTATGGAATTCATTAGGGTGCAAGATGCAAAATTCACAGAGAAAACTTATTTTAACAATTCTAAGGGCTTAATCAAAAGATCAGGACTTAAATGTAACAAAAATTCAATTTTAATGGTGACCAATGTGATTTTAAAAATCTTCAGGGTTTAGAATGCAAATTTCATAGAGAAAATCCATTTCAAAGAACTCCAAGGGTCAAATGCAAATGTTTAGGACTTAAATGTAAAGAAATCATGGTTCTAGGGATCTAGATGTGATAAAACATGCTTGAATGCATTAAGAATGAAAAGATCTAAATATGCAGGGTATTATATGCAAATTTCACAAAGCAAATAAAAGAATAGAAAGTATTTAAAAACTTCAGGGGCTAAAATGTAAAAAAATAGGACCTAAATTAAATGAAAAAGAACCTAAACGTAATAAACTAAGGACCTAAACATAAAACCTAGAACTAAAGGGGTCTGGACCTAAATTAAATCCATTCGAAGATCGTCGGAGGATCACCGGCGTTCCTCCTCCGACGATCACTCCGACGATGAACCAGCAGCGATCCAGCGGCGGAGGAAGGTAAGCAGTGGTCGGGGAAGTCTCTGGGAGCCACGACGACGGACTCCGGCGTACCAAAAGGGACTGGGGTGGCCCAAAGACCTCCCTCCACCTCGCGCTCCGGCGAGGCACTCTGCCGGTGCCGGGGAAGATGATGGTGACATGGCTGGCGATGGCCAGTGGCTGGAGCGGTGTGACGATGGCTAGGAAAGCTCCGGGTAGCCACGATGAGGCTATGGGAGGCAACGACGAGGTCTGCGGTGGCCGGAGCCGCTCCCCCCATCTCTAGCTCCCGCGACAAGCACGACGGAAGTCGTCGGGGTGCTACGGCGGTCTAAGCGGCGACGTGGCGATGCAGAAGCGTTCGTGGCGAGTGGGGATGCCTGGTGAGCTTCAGCACCTCCTCGACGGTGGTTGACGGCGGTGGCTGGGCTGCGTCGATGGCGAGGCTGGTTGAACGTCGGCGGGGCTCCTCTGGAGCGGAGGGAGACTAGAGAGAAGGAGGAAAGAAGAGGAGGAGGGAGGAGAGGCCCACGAGGGCCTTGCTTGAGGCCTCGTTGGCAGAGTAAACCCACCACCTGAGATTGGGTTGACGGCGCGCGAGAAGCGTTGCTCCACCGTGGCATGTTCCAAGGGGCTTAAAGGGTCCTAAAAGGCTTTCTTTCAAATTAGAAGGGAAGAGATTACCTGACTGAGGACCGCTGTTCTCCCGATGAAGCTCACCGGCGACGCTCCTGGATGCTCTGGCTTCGGTGGCTCAAGACGGTCTAGGGTTGTAAAAAGCTTCGGGGAGATGCTCTAGAGGTTGTGGATTCACTGGGACTTCGTGGGTTCTCTCTGGGCTGAAGCGGATCCCCCTAAATGGATGTCGGTGGTGGAGTTTTAAACTTCGGCAGGATCCTCCTCCACCGTCGATTCTCTTCTTGGATGGCCTCTGCATCGTAGGATCAAGTGCTCGATAGAAGAAGAAGGCTCGAAGATCACGAGGATCAAGGATCACGTGCCGGAGATCGCAGGATCTGTAGGAGAAGTCGTCGGAAAAATCGAGGTCACCGGCGGTGAAGGCTCGGCGGAATTATTTTTGGGTTTATAAAGTTTTTTGGTTTATGGATGTATTAGGCTGCAAATGGGCTTAGGGTTTGGGTTTTTTTGTTTTTCTTTTTTTTCCTTTTGTTTTAAGGTTTTAAATGGATTTTGGTTTTTTGATTTTAAGTTTTAAATTAGGGTTTTGTGATTAAATTTGATTTTTTAATTTTGGGATTTAGGGTTTAATTAATTGGTTTTGAATTAGGGTTTTAATTATTTTAGGTTTTTGTTTTATTTTATTTTTGGGATTTTCATGGATTTTAGGGTTTTTGATTTTAAGTTTTAAATTAGGGTTTTGTGATTTAAATTTGATTTTTAATTTTGGTATTTAGGGTTTAATTAATTGGTTTTAAATTAGGCTTTTGAATTTTTATTAGTTTTTATGGTTTTAATTTAGGGTTTTTGTGTTTTAATTATGGTTTATTGGTTTATTTAGGGTTTTTGGGTTTTAATTAGGGTTTATTGGTTTATTTAGGGTTTTTGGATTGATTAAGGTTTTGAATTTCAATTAATTAGGGTTTTTTTATGGATTTTGACTTTAATTAGGGTTTTCACTTAATTACTTGGATTTTAAATGGATTTATGTGGTTTTTATTTCATTTTGACTTAAAGTAGGGTTTTTGTTTCATTAATTGGATTTTAAGTGTTTTAAATTTGATTTTGACTTGAATTAGGGTTTTTGTTTTATTAATTGGATTTTAAGTCTTTTAAATTTGACTTTGACTTGAATTAGGGTTTTTGTTTTATTAATTGGATTTTATTTGATTTAGACTTGAATTTGGGTTTTTGTTTCATTAATTGGATTTTAAGTGTTTTAAATTTGACCTTGACTGGTTTTTATTTTAATTAGGTCAGAGTGGATTAGTATGGGCCCGAATGGGCTTGTGTGGGCTTGAATGGGCTTGTGTGGGCTTAAGTGGCCCAGGGTTTTGATGGTCTCAACAAGAGCATCATCCAGAGGAGCCTGCTGCCAAGTGACTTCAAAATCGGGGTGTCTACAGCGTACATTAATTGACAATCAAGTCTACATAGCCACACAAGCGAGTAAGAAGCCTAGAAAGACCGACTTGTCGAGCGAGTAGGGGTGCT
This sequence comes from Posidonia australis, assembly GCA_024699735.1. NCBI lineage: Eukaryota > Viridiplantae > Streptophyta > Magnoliopsida > Alismatales > Posidoniaceae > Posidonia > Posidonia australis. Next base: position 15,856 of record JAMKQA010024225.1, read on the forward strand.
TAACACCTTTCCCATGCGTAATAGGAATCATCACCCTTTCTCTGGCCCGCGATGACCATTGTGTCCCACTCCTTGACACAGAATAATATTTTCGAACTTCACTTGGTTTTCTGTCATCCTTTTGCATCTGATTTTCTCGTCTTTCTAATCAAAAGACCAGGTGGTGACTCTGATTTTGTCTTATCTTGCGTCTTCTCTTTCTGGCTTGGCTGTGGCCTTCTCCTTTGGTGCCCTCTACGTCAATTCCTAGGTAGGCAAGGTCACAGAACTGGCGACTCCACTGGGGATTCTAGACTCCGGCTTTTGTTTCTGCTTTCTTGCTTGTTTGTTTGTTTAGTTCCCTTGATTGCCTTGCTTATCCATGCTTGATTACTTGTTTGATGTCATACATGCCTTTTGATTGGTGGATGCTTTTCTTTTACACACATATGCTATGACACTACACATGCACATGTCATGCTTCCTGTCTTTTGACATGCTGCAAAATTTTCTCTTTTTCACAAATCATGATCACATTACACCCGCACATGTCATGATCCTGCCTTTTGATGTGATGTGTGATGTTTGCATGCCATGTTTGGATGTTTTCTTCCCCTTTCTGCAGTTGCCATGCCTAGGAGATTAGAGACATGTGTGCTTTCCCCTATTGGTTAGCTTTAAAACATGCACAAGTAAAAGCAATAACTAGGCAAAACTAGCGACTTTCATCCAAATCTTCCCATTTGGTTAATCAAATCATGACAAGTAAAAAACACCAAGCATAATTGCATGAATGATCATATAGGGCATACATTCTTCTCATCTCTAAGTCCTACCTATTAGTCTGTGAAGGACAGTCCCTAATCTCTCATTCTATGGCTTTGGTGTGGGATGAGGTGTCAATTTGTCTTCCCTTGTTTGAGGTCATCTCGGTGTTAGTAGAGGGTACAACCCATGCTTTGGCAGGGTCGAGGCTCTAAACGTACCACTTGTTCACTACTTGAGCTTTGGCTAGGATTTAGAGTGGCAACCTTACTTTCTAGCCTGAGTCGGAGACCCATTTATCAATGTGTGATCCCTGAGTAGACAGCTTGGTAGGACACACTAGATTGGTGAGAGAGATCATAATAGACGCATCCATTTGCATGAATGCCAGTCACGCCACATTAATAACTGCATTTTGTTGCTGGTTTTAACATCGGTAATTTTCTTTCATTGAGGGTAGAGCGTGAGTTCCTTAGCCAGTGCTCGAGCGTTCCGGCCTTTGATTCCCCTGTTTGCGATACTTCATTGTTGATCGTCTTTTCTCGGGTTATTCGTCACTTCGATGATAGCTCGTCCTAGGATTCACCCTCTTATTTGCCACCGTAGCCCCATTCGCACCCGTTCGCAGTCAACCATGGCCCAGCGCACCATCGAGCCTCTCCCTACCATTATTGCTCAGGAGGACACTCCACTTTCGGTCCCTCCTTCCCTTACTATGACTTCAACTATTCACTCTTTCCCCTTTGTGCATCACGTTCTGACGCACGGAGGCTCTGTCCTTTACACCATAGGACATCCATAGACTTTGGCCGGTCTAGAGCCAGGCACTGAGTCTGTCTCAGTGACCGCTACTTGGGTTCCAGACGTATCACTAACGGCCTTGCTCCCTCAGGGCCCTTTCTCTTTTAGCACTCAGCACACTACGACGATGTAACATCTGTAAAATTCATTTTGTAATTATTTATATTTTATGAATTTTATTCCTGGACGGGAGTTACTGTTTCGAGGCCCGTTGTGTGGTTCTGTGCTTTTGGGCTTGGGCCTCGTGGGCTGGCTTCTGTTTACGTACGTGGTTTGGCATTGTGCATTGTGGCACTGTGCTTGTGGGTCCCAGGTGTGGGTCCCAGTGTGGGGTCCGCGTGGGACCCGTGTTCGTGGGCCGTTGGTTGTGGCTAGTGGTTAGGCGGAGTGGTTGGTTGCTCGTGCGGTTTGTCGGTGGCTGAGATGTGCAGGTGAGCACTTTCCCAGTTGCTGCGGGCGCAAGCTTTATAAGCCGCACCACACTCCTTTGCTCCCATCGTCGTCTTCTTATTCTTTCTTCTTCCTTCCTTCTCCTCGCCGAAGCGCACTTCTCCCTTCCCCACCCTTTTTCCCTTCCTCCCTAATAAAAACTAAAATTAAATAAAATTCACTTAAAATCCAAATTAATTAAGTAAAAACCCTAATTAAAACCAAAATCAAATGAAATCCACTTAAATCCAAATTTAATCACGTAAAAACCCTAATTAAAACCAAAATTAAATAAAATTCACTTCAATCCACTTAAAATCCAAATTAATTAAGTAAAAACCCTAATTAAAATCAAAATCAAATACAATCCATTTAAACCATTTAAAATCCAAATTAATCAAGTAAAAACCCTAATTAAAGTAAAAATCAAGTAAAATCCAAAATAATCAAGTGAAAACCCTAATCAAGTAAAACTTAATAAAATCCATTAAAGAATAAAATTTGATTAAAAAGAAACCCTAATCCAAACAAAAATCAAGCAAAAAACCAATTAACCCAAAATTTAAACTAAATCCCTAATTAAGTCAAGGAAAAAACTAATTAAATCTAAATTAAAACTCAAACACAAAACTTTAATCCAATTAAATCACAAAAAAACCCTAAAATAATAAAACCCTAAAAGCCCTAATTTAAAATCAATTAATTAAATCACAAAAACCCTAAAATAATTAAAATACTAAAAACGCTAAAATAATAAAACCCTAAAAACCCTAATTTAAAATTAAATCACAAAAAACCTTAAAATAATTAAAATCCTAAAAACACTAAAATAATAAAACCCTAATTTAAAATTAAATCACAAAAACCTTAAAATAATTAAAATCCTTAAAACCCTAAAATAATAAAACCCTTGAAACCTTAATTTAAATTCAATTAATTTTAACCCTAAAATAATTAAAATCCTAAAAATCCTAATTTGAAATCAATTAATTGAACCGTAAATCACAAAATCAAAAATTTAATTAAAATCACAAAAGAGATAAGCCTAAAATCCCTTAAAACCTAAAAAAAAAAACCTAAAAACTTTGAAAATAAAAAGCCCAAAACCCAGGCCCATTATCAGTCCGAATGCATCTCATTTCCTCTTTAATCAAAAACTTTAGAAATCCAAAAAATAATTCCGGCCATTCTTCACCGCCGACGACCCCGACATTTCCAGCGAAACCTCTAGCAGGATCTCGCAGTCTCCGGAGCGTAGCCTCAATCTCCCGCGATCTCTAGCTAGCTTCCTCCAGCTCACACGTTTGATCCAACGGCGTCCAGCCCTTGTGGAGGAGGATCAACGATGCGAAGAGGCCTCGCGAGAGTTTAAAAGGATCCATCGCCGATAGACATCCCTTTCCTCTTCCAACGTGCTTCAACCCATGAAAGAACCCCCGCACTTGAACCTGCAGAAGCCCAGCCATTTTCCCCGCGTCCAGAGCTCCCTCTCTAACCATTTCTTTACCTCAGGAGCTCTAACCACCGTCGTCGGAGCTACAACCAGAGGAGCCTCGCCGTCCAATCACGTCGAGAGGGACATTGGCCACCACCCAGGTACTCCTCTCCCCTCTCTTTCAATCCCAAATGGTCCTCCTAGCCTTTTAATCGTAGTTTGCCGGAGCCGGTAGACCCTGTACGTCGACGTCTCTGTCTCCGGTGGTGGGTTCACCACCACCGGCGAGGCCAGTGGCCTCTCGGGTCCAGCCGAGGCCCTATGGGCCTTTCCTTCCTCTCCCCCTCCTTCCTTCTTTTCCTCCCTGGGTCCCCTTCAATCGGGAAGGGATCCTTTCACCTCCTATGACTAGGAATGCCGTCGTCGTCGCTCTGCAGCTATCGACCCTCGCCGTGGAATCAACCAGACCTTCGGGCGTGCCCACTTTGCACCGTCGTGCCAGGAAGCTCCGCTGCTGTCCTTGGCCCTGGAGCATTGTGCTTGCCTCAGCCGTGCCTGTCGCCGGTACAGGAGACGGGGGGAACACACCTGACCTCCCCAGTCCTCGCCGATGCCTCTAGAGTTCTCCTCAAGCCTCCCTGAAGCTTCCTCGGTCCTTGCCGCGTCGCTCCAACCGCCGCATCGCAGCTAGCTCCCTTGTCGTAGTCTTCCTCAGCGCCGATCAACTCCTTGCCGGAGCCAGAGATGGGGGGAGCCTCAGGCTGGCTGCCCCAGCCCCGTCCAACACTTCAGAGAGTCTCACCATCGTTCCCTCCAGCCTCTTGGACTATCGCCGGAACCCCTTCGCCACTACAGCGCCGTTAGACAATCGCCGGAGCTCGCACCGGAGTAGAGACGCTGGCGATCCGTCGGTGATCTTCGAAGGGGGCTTATTTAGCCCTAGCCCTTAGATTTTAATTTCTTGCATTTAGGGCCTTAAATCATTTCTTTTAGGTCTTGTTTTTTTACATTTAAGCCCTTGTAGTTTTAAATAACTTTTATTTCTTTATTTTGTTTCTGTAAGAATTGCATATAGTTCCCTGCATATTTTAATTTTCTATCTCTATTACATTCATACATGTTTTCTCACATTTAAGTCCATGAGATTATATTTTCTTAGCAACTAAGTCCAGAGGTTTTGCATTGAGCCCCCGTAACTTTCTAAAATGAGTTTTCCTTATGAGATTTGCATTCTAAACCCTGAAAGATTTTAAAATCACACTGACCATCATAAAAGTTGAATTTTTATCATATTTAAGCTATGAAATTTTGCATGAAGGCCCCTAGATTCATAACATATAGTCATTGAGTGTAGGAAATTTACATCCAGACTCTTAGGCTAATTTCAAATTCATCATTTAGGATTTTAATGGTTTTCACATCCATTTTTGACATTTTCCACTTATTGCATTTATAATTTTGTACTTAAACATAGTTTTCATTTAAAAATCATGTTTGCATTGTAAACTGATCTTTAATTTCACATTTTAGTCATATTTGCACTTTATGTGTGAATTTTGCACATTAGACCCT
>JAMKQA010024227.1:0-25832 GCA_024699735.1 Posidonia australis
GGAAATCTTTTGTTTCTGACAGAAGATTCGGTGTGCCGAAATCTGATCGGTCGACCGAAATCTCCAACGGTCGGGACAATTCGGAATTCCGAAATATTTCGGTCTGCCGAAATGTTGCTTTACTCTTTTGATCGCCTATTTCGGTCTAGGACAAGATGGACAAAATATCCTGCATCACTAATCATATACATACAAGTAGATGAACCATAAGGTGCTGAATTAGGCGAGGACAACATGCAAGAGTTCACGAGAAGAAAAGCTTAAAAATAATGACTCACAACCCAAATTTTAGAGGTAAAAATTGAGAGTACTTGTCCCACCTTTTCCAAGAATGACTCTACCACTGACAATTAATTATACAAAATGAAAAAATATGAAAGAAAAATATAATGGATCTTGAAAATAATTTTAGGTACTTAAGTACATTGTAGATGAAGTTTATTGTTCGTATTTATTATATTTCTTGTCATGCAATATGTTAAGCTTTTTTATGGTTTAAACAAAACACCTGCATGTCATGTATTGTTGCCTCCAAGGAGAAGATATATGACAAGTTGAGTGGTATTGGAAGAGATATCATGTGAAATGACAACATTTTAAAGAAGTTAAAATTGATACTATTTATTTTTAAAAATAGTAGAGATAGTAGCTATGTCCTTTTCTTTAGTTCACTCTGCATGTGATAAAAGTGGTTGTCAATTTTGTTTAGTGGGTGAATTCTTTTAGGTAGGTGCCTGTAATGAATCATTTTAGACTTCTCTTAGAATCTACAGTGGTAGAAAATATTGGTCGGTTAGTCAAATGTTGAGCCTTTTTTATTTCTAAATACAAGTACTCAATATTTTTGTAGACGCATACAATATTTTGATTCTCTTTACTTCTCAAAGGAGAATATTCATAAGATGCTTAATAGCAAAAAATAAAAATAAAAATTGTAAAATACATTATTTTTTGATAACTAGGAACTCCTTCTCCACTAAAGCAACTTCCAATAGGAGTTGAACTTGGGACTCTAAGGTCGCAAAGGACCTCAGGTGGCCAACTGCATTAGCGCAACTGGTAGAATACATTGTTTTTTTTTGGTAAAATATGGCTCGTAAAATACATTGTTATTGGTAAAATATAACTAGTAAAATACATTGTTAATCTATCTTAAGGTGTGATTGACTAGCCAAGCGGAGTTGAGCTCAACTCATCTCATGTTTGACTCAATAATGTTCGAGCTCAAGTCAAGATGGATCTATGGTCCTACTCTCCACTCTCCATCATTAAAGACCATATGATAATCATTTTCCATCATCACTCTCAAAAAACTTTTATGATAATATTTCGCCTCAATTCTAGCAACATTAACAACATCCAACAACAATAGGTTTTTACTGATTCAAACGTTATCTACTCTTCGTTAATTTTTCTATTATTCAATGCTGGATAGATTCTTTGGGTACAGGCTTTGAGAAAGAAGAGGTCCTCTGCTCAATTTCATCCTTTCAACAAAACAGGGTCACAGAGCATGCACCTTCTGCTCCTCAAAATGCCAGGCTTATAATGGAATCCAATCAGTGCTCTCTACCTTCTGCTAATGAAAATCCTTGTTGTGATTAATGTTCTGTTAATCGATCTTAAGACTTTTGATACATTCTGAATCTTTTGTTATAGCCTGTTGATGGCTGTCTATTTTTGGATAGGAACTCATGTTCCGTTAGGTCTGTAATTCTGAAACAATTTGTATTTGGACTCTGTCTTGCCTTCTTGGTGGTTGCATAGCCAAGGGTTAAATTTATAATAGCTTACCATTTACAAAAAAAAAACTCTTCGTTATGATTTGCTAAATTCAAGAGTCGAAGGGGATTTCCACTAAAATTAATTAGAAATTATTCTAAGAGTCCAACTTATACTATTTATGTAGGTTTGATGAATCATAATATACCAAGTGCACATAGGTTTGGGATAGTTGCTAGACGATGAACAATTTCTGCACATATACAACAACAAATATTACCAAAATTATAGAAATTCTATAAATCTAATATATAGAATACTCTTTATAAAGAAGAGACTTGAGACTCTCATTTCAATCTTCATACAATAAGTAGATTAGTGCAATAAAATGGATAAGGTTGATTTTTATGCATGATTTTAGTATTGACTTGTTAGAGAAGAAAATCATCCACTAATCGCATAGAAGTTTGAAACATAGAGGGTGGAAATGTAAATTTGCAAAGGCATTAATCTTTGGTGGTTAATCATATACGTACAAGTAAGTTCCTTTTTCTGGAACTAGTTTCTCCACAGCCAAGAAAGCCATTCACCGATTCAAATATTCTGTAGACACCCCAATTTTGCAGGTTTGCAGGATGAAGGTGTGGTGGTTGGGCTTTCAATCACAAATGAACTCAAACCTAGTTTAGTCCACCAAGGCCCATGAAAGCTCACCAAGGCCCATTTAATTCCATTAGGCCCATGAAAGCCCATGAAGGCCCATTTAGCTCATGGAAACCCACTAAGGCCCATTAAGGCCCACTTAGGCCCATTAAGCCCATGAAGGCCCATCCAATCCCATGAAGGCCAACCAAAGCCCATGAAAGCCCACCAAAGCCTATGAAAGCTCATTCAAATCCACCATAATACCAAGGCCCACCAAAGCCCACTTAGGCCCATGAAGGCCCATAATACTTCAACCCATTTCTTCTTCTTCTTCTTCTAAACTAACCAGCCATCATCACCTTCACTTGTTAAACCTTAGTAGCCACTGTCCATGTGTTTGGGATCCATGCACGTAAGGGGAATAGGAGAAGAGAAGGTGGTAGGTTGTTTAGGTTGTTAAGAAGTTGTTTAGGTGGTTATGGTTTTGTTTGAGTGGGTTGTTAAGGTGGTGGGTTGTTACGGATTCAATTGGTGTTTGTTGCAGCTAGTGGTCTTCCTTGGTTATAAAATGGGACTAACGGTGAACTAAAGGGGGAGGAGAAGGATTCTTTGGCTGGAGAAAGGTGATCTTGAAGCTCCCATGCTCGCCGAAGTTCATTGAACCCAATCCACCTCATCGGCTGGAAGAGAAGAAGAGAGGAGGGAAGGAGGCTGGAGCAGGACCTGTTCACTTCATCCTCTTCCTCACCCCTCGAAAGTCCCCTACAAGCTCCAGCTCCTAGTGTTGCTGAACTCGAGCCGAAGAGACCATCATCACCAGAGAAGACACTGAACTCAGGTAAGTTTCTCCACCTCTTCATGGCATGCATGCATCAGAGTAGCTCCTAGGTAGGCATCTCTTCGTTATCCTTCATACACGAGGTCGTGCTGCCGTGAGAAAGAGAGAGAGAGAGTCAGGAAAACTAGATTGTCGTCAGAACCGCACCACAGTGAGTTGTGCCATGCAGGAAGTAGAGGAGGGAGCATGAAGACCTCCAAGACTCCGATCACTGGTCTCCCATCCACCCTCCGACCACTCGTGACCACCAATTGCCCTTGTCAGGTGCCTCCAATGTAACTGAGCTCGAGCAGGAGAAGACATCGTCGCCGGAGACGACGACTGGTGGTGAAGCACGGCCGGACTCTTCGCTCATCGCAGCGCCTCCTTGGCCCCTGAGGAACGATCCTCAGTGTTTCCTTCGCGTTCCGGAGTGGCCAGAGTTCCATTTCGAGCCCAAGGCAGCCTCCCTAGCCAAGTTCGTCGGAGTTTGCAGTTTCGACGGCGAGATCGATCGAGAAAAGCACCTACGCGTCTCTCCTCGTATCCATGCCCTCGAACGTCTTCCACTTCTCCTCCTCAACCTTCCAGAGGTCCCAAACCATCACGCCACCGCCTTTAGCAGCCCCAGTCTTCTCGAGTGTGCTGCCAGAACAGCAACGATGCTGAGCGAGGTGGGGGAAAGGAACCAACCTTCCGATCCTTCATCAGAGCCGTTAGATTTCTTTCTCATCTCTTCTTCTTGCTTCCCACGAGGTCTGATATTAGATCGGACCATGGGAGAGCCTCCAACTGTCCCTTCGGCGGTCGTCGGCGGCGGAGCTCCATCGCTGGCAGCCGTCGATCTTTCTTTTCTTTTAAAAAATTAAAAAATAGTTTTATTTTAATAAAATTTCTGTAACTTCTGATCTATTATATTTAGGTCCTTTCTTATTACAAATAGGTCATTTTCTTACATTTAGGTCCCTCATCATTTTTCTTAATTCGTTTGAATAAAATTTTAACTGAAAATATTACAATGTGCCCCCTGAGTTATCATAATAATGTTTTCCAGGCTTTAAAGTTTAATAAAAACTCTCTAGAGTTTCTTTTCATGCATTCGAGTCCAATATTTTTTGCATAAAGGACCCTAAATTTCTCTAAAACCTTTCTGAATGCATATTTTGCTGGTTAAATTGCATTAAAACCCTTGAACTTCATAGAAACTCTTCTGAATGCTTTGATTCACTGGGTAAATTGCATTTTAGCCCTCACACTTTACAGATTTCACATTGAATGCTTGTTTTCTAGGGTAAATTTACTGTTTTGCCCTTGAAACTTTCATGGATCTTTTTCCTTGCATATTTTATCCTGAATTTCCATTGAATTGCTTTAAATGCATGTTTTAGTAGCAGAATTGCATTTTAACCCCTAGGAAACATTAATTTGACCAGAAATACACATATTTGCACATGTGACCCCAGATTTCTTCATAATTGCATAGAATGTGTTTTCCTATTATTTTTTATGATTTAGGCTTCAGAATTTCAGTTTTTATTCAAAATTAGGGTTTTTTGCACAAAGGCTCCTAGAATTCGTTTTTTGTTGCACTTTTTCATGTAATTTTCTTTTCTTTTTTACTTTGCGCACGCTTTTCCATCTGTTTTCGAGCTTGATTTTCTCACCATCTCTCTGTTTCTTTCTGATTTTCGCATCTTTAGATTTAATTTGGCTTTCCATCGCTCGAGGGCGTACAGTAAAAGGCTTAACATTGCCGACATGGTCTCGAAAAGAGGATTATTTTCCCTTTTTTTGATATTCTCGTATTTATCCCAATTTCCGCTGATTTACGTGACGTTTTCCGAGAATTTCTTGATTTTCACGATTTTCCTTATCGCCCAAGGGCGTACAGAAAAGCGGCATTCTCAATGTCTATATTTGATCCTTAGATTAACTTTTTCCCATTATTTCATTTTTCTCTTTGATTTGGCATGTTTTCCAGTCATCATTAGCATGAGCATTCAGAATAAGCAAGTACACACCCATAGACCATTGGCATGTAGGAATCCTAGAAAGACCGAGTTTTCTCGGGCGCATGGGGGTGCCTAACCCCTTCTCCATGCGTAACCAAAATCCTTACCCTTTCTCTGGCCCGCATTCATTTGTGCATTATATCCATTAGGTACGGAGCATACATGTTTTTTTGCATCTTGTTTGTTTCATGGTTTTCCTCGTCTTTCCATTAAAAGATTAGGTGGCGACTCTTTTCATTATCCTTTCTCATCTTCCCTTGATGTTTCCGAGTCTAGTCTTCTTCGCCAGATTCACCATCTTCGCAGTGACCGTATCGGGACTCATCGAGTGCTTCCACGCACCTGGTAGGAGAGAGTCGTGTAGGGTTCCACTGGCATAGTCACAAATTCCGACTTTTTTATCATTCATTGGGACGTCTAAAAAGGAGAATTTTTGTATGGCAATTATTTCCATTTGAATGATGAAGGGAATTGGTGCATCTTTGTGCATCCAGGTTCTACATTTTAGTACTCCATCATCATATTAATTGCTCAGAAATTGAAACAAGAAAGTCGGAAAACAATTTCCAAATGAATAATAACTCAAGCATAGCATCCTATTCCTACCCCATGTTTTCCCATCTTCATTTCCAACATCTCTGCGTTGCCGGTAGCTCTGCAACTTCTAGTTAGTATTAAGTTGTAGCAGAAAGAAAATGTTAGAAAATCAACCTTGATTCTTTAAATCTTTACTCCGAATGCATGCATGCATGTTTCTCTGTGTTCCTTTGGCTTTAATGGTGGTCAGTAAGTTCTACTCCTGTCTCTTTTCTCTCTTTCCCTCTTCAATCATAAAGTTTGGTTGAGTGTGGGGTATCTTTACAGGTATATATGCATAACATCAGCTAGAGGAAGACAGGACCCCTCTAGCCCTGTGGACATTGACCCCTCTAGCCCACTTGGTGGTAATAGGAAGAAGAGAAGAAGGAGATGATGATCATTTCACCTCACTGATCCATTATATATATATATATATATATATATATATAGAGTCCCTCTGCAACGTACCTCACCTCAACACACACATTCCACCCCCATTCTACTCCTCTCTTCTCTCCAGTCCATCCCATCTGTGGATTGAATGTGAATTGTGTTCTTGTTTGGTTCAGATTAATCACTGGTGCCGACCCATCTCTCATCTTCAAAATTTTCCTTTTGTCGATTAATCAAGAAGTGAGTAGTAGTATATACTTCATCGGAAAAATGGCACCCTTCCCTCCCATGGACCTCGCCTTAGAGCTGGGGCAGGGAGCCTCGAAATGCTACGACGACGACGGCCGCCTCAAGAGGACCGGCACGATGTGGACCGCAAGCGCTCACATAATTACTTCAGTGATAGGGTCCGGTGTACTCTCCCTGGCATGGGCTCTTGCTCAGCTCGGCTGGGTTGCAGGTCCTGCCGTCATGGTACTCTTCTCCTTCGTAACCTATTACACGGCCAATCTCCTCTCCTACTGCTACCGGACCGGCGACGTCGTCAACGGCAAAAGAAACTACACCTATATGGACGCTGTCCGTGCCCATCTTGGTTGGTAGTCAACACTTGTATTGGGGTCAATTTGTTGTATGTATTACCAAAGAGCAGAGAAATTGGTAAGTTCTTTGTGTAGTGCTCGCGCTAATTGATATGATGGGATTCTTGCATTCTACTTGCAGGTGGGAGGAAGGTGGTGATCTGTGGGTATCTCCAGTACCTCAATCTCGTGGGTACCTCCATTGGGTACACCATTGCAGCTTCCATTAGCATGATGTGAGTCGTACCCTGTTATTAATGTTGGTTCTAGCCTGGGTTAAGGTTTATTTGGTTACTGATATTTGCTGTCGGCTGGGGTCATCTCCGCGCAGGGCTATAAGCAGGTCGGATTGCTTCCACTCCAAGGGCCACGACAGCGAATGCGACGTCTCCAGCAACCCCTACATGATCATATTCGGCGTCTCGCAGATCATCTTCTCTCAGATTCCGGACTTCGACCAGACCTGGTGGCTGTCCATCATCGCCACGGTGATGTCCTTCTCCTACTCCTCCATCGGCCTCCTCCTCGGAGTCATGCAAGTAGTTGGTAAGAAACTAATCGAAACCACACCTGCAAGTGCATGGACACAATCAAGATAGACATCATTAACACTACCACTCTTCCATTTCCTGACAACGTGTCCCTTCTCTCCTCGGCTCAGCTAATGGTGGTGGTATCAAGGGCAGTCTCACCGGTGTCGGCGTTGGGACTGAAATCACGCATGCTCAGAAGATATGGAGGAGTTTCCAGGCCATCGGCGACATCGCCTTCGCCTATTCCTACTCCATCATCCTCATCGAAATCCAGGTAATTGGTAATGTTCAAATGGACCGACCACAAAGTAACCAATATACACAATTGTTACTAATCGAAGCAACACATGGAGTGTCTTCAGCATGTAGTTTTACTTGGCGTTGATTGCAGGACACTCTGAAGTCTCCACCGTCGGAGGTGAAGACGATGAAGAAGGCAACGTCCCTGAGCGTGGGGTTGACGACGGCCTTCTACATGGCATGCGGTTGCATGGGCTACGCGGCGTTCGGTGACACCTCTCCGGGAAACTTACTCACCGGGTTCGGCTTCTACAACCCCTACTGGCTCCTCGACTTCGCCAACGCCGCCATCGTGGTCCACCTCGTCGGCGCCTACCAAGTCTTTTGCCAGCCCTTCTTCGCCTTCATCGAGAAGTGGGCGGTCGGAAGATGGCCGGACGCCACCTTCTTCACCAAGGAAATCAGGATGACCTCCAAGTACAGCCTCAACCTCTTCCGCCTCACATGGCGGTCGGCGTTCGTCGTGTTCACGACGGTCGTCTCGATGCTTCTCCCCTTCTTCAACGACGTCGTGGGCTTCCTCGGTGCTCTCGGGTTCTGGCCATTGACGGTGTACTATCCGGTGGAGATGTACGTTGCACAGAACAAGATTCCCAAGTGGAGCACCAGATGGGTCTGCCTGGAGTTGCTTAGCCTCGCCTGTCTGATCATCTCAATAGCCGCCGCTGCCGGATCGATCGCCGGCGTCGTGCTTAATCTCAAAGTCTATCGTCCCTTCAAGACAGCCTTCTAATGTGAATGCCCAATTCACAACGGCAACAGCTAATGCCAATGTTTTCTGTTTTCTGTTTTCTTTTATCTGGTTAATAAATAATTAATCAGCTTAAAGATAGTGGGAATTTGCATGAGAAATCCATTTAGTAGTATACTGTACTACCATCATCTGTTATAATAACAATTGAACAGCAAGGAAAAAAAAAGGGACACCCATCTTTTTCAGATGCGAAAGCATACTAAATGGATGATGATCTATATCATTGGAAATCCTGCCATTAGACTGCATTGGAAAGGTTGAGGTTACAGCTCATGACAGCCGACACCATCTTCTTCAGCAGAGTTGTGGCAAGGATAGTGACAATAAACTGGTTTTCTTTGTTACACCAAGGAATCAAGTATGTCACTTTCGGAACGAAAACATTTTTTTCTTTCCAAAAACGTGATTTCAGATAAAAAAAATTTACTGCAAATGGGACTATGACTGTAATACCATCTAATGTCACGAGATATTTGAGAATTTCAGTTTCCAAACTCCTGTCTCAAAGCAAGGAAGAAAGGTCAAGAAGATTAATGTGTTTTAATTACGTTTAAAAAAAAAAATGAAGAGCTTGCAAGATATTCGTTTGAAGAGGGAGCACAAATAGGACTATCCATATTGGCAACAACAAGAAGTTTAAGCAACCATGTCTTTATACCTAATTCCAATTAATTCTTGGCAATATCTCATTTGAGTGGATATCCAGAAATTCTCAAAATATCTTCAATAACTTAACATCATTTTAGATGATCTGCACTAAAAGGTTAGTAAATTACCGATATGTCCACAATTTTTAACTTTTAAACATAAGAGACCCAATTATGTTTGTTTTTATTGATTTGTTTAGTATTATATCAATTAGATGATAATAAATTAAAAAGATAAATTCCTAAATCTATTTATATATCTGTAGTTACACTTGACTTAAAGCAAGGTACGAACATTTCACCGGAATTTGGATTCTAAGAGAGAGAGAGAGAGGAGAGAAATGAATGCATGCATTCTTTGTGGATTGAGAATTTAAAGATAAGAGAATAGGATTTGGAAAGATACCCACATTTATAAAGGGTATTTTGGATATTTACTTAAGATTTTGGCAAGCAAGTGGACTATTACTGGGCTTTGGAAAGGTATATAGGCAGTTACCTGGAAAATATACCCTTTTTTTTTTTCCGTTCTTCCCGCCAACATCAGTCGAAGAAGATGAGTTCCCGCCCGCATCGAACAGACGAAGAAGTGCCGAGGAGAAATGGACGATAGGGCTTGGGAGGACGAGATCGACCTCGACGACTCCGACCTCCCTTCCCTCCAACCCGTCCTACGCCCCTGCTTCACTTCGCGACGCCCCAGGTCCCCATCTCCTCCTCCTCCTCCTCCTCCTCCTCCTCCTCCCCCCCAGAAGAGACAGCACCTCATCCCTGGCCCGGCGGGAGCAGTCCAGGCCGCAATGCATCGTCAAGAAGCAGCACTCGCGTCCCGTCCTCCTCCCAGCGACGGCGGAGGAGGTATCGCTGCTATTCTGGATGTTGAGGATATGGATTTCAAGCTCAACCCTTGGCTCTGCGCCTTGGATTTCCTTGGTAAACAATATACCCCAGTCGTCACAAAAACTCTTCTTTTTGGATTCTTTCTTGGGATTTCTCATTTGGGTTGCTGTTGTATTTTTTGTTTTTGGTTGGTTTAGGGGAGGGGAGGTGTTCCGCACGGCATTCTCCTATCAACACAATCAAGACTTCTACGACTGCTCATCGAGTAGAACAGGTATGTTTTGTTGCATTTTTCTTGTTTAGTATAGCCTGTGGGTTGGGTTTGTAATGATTGGACAGTATTGTTTGATGTATAGGTGGTGGGGATTGTTAGCTCCTCCAGGCCAAATGGGTTGGGTAGTCTCTTTATAACACTCAAGGTATTCCATTTTTTCACATGATATTGTTTTAGATTGGTGGAGTTGTCGTAGAATGCGGTTTTGAGATTGGGTGTTTATTGCAGGATCCTAGTGGTACAATTGGTGCTTTTATCCATCATAAGGTTCTCATGGATCGTGGATTTGGTAGTGGGGAGTTGGCAGTTGGTTGTGTTCTTATTCTCAAGAAGGTTTGTTCCTTGATTGGTATGGCATAGCATATCTGTATTTTGGCAATGGACTCATGAGTTATACCTAGTGATGTTGTCTATTTTGTCAATTTGCTCCTGCTGATCTCTGAATCTGTGATTCAGGTGGTAGTTTTCCCTGTCCGTGTAGCAAGCTATCTTAATGTGACACTGAACAACATCGTTAAGGTGATTGAATTTGCTGTTATGTTTTGCAATGGATAAATGGTGAAACTGATGATTATGAAAAGAAAGAATGGCAACAAAATTTAAGAATCCGAATCTTATGAAAAGCTAGTACGTCAATAACAGTTTATGTTTATAGTGGGTTATCGATTTTGATACATTCAGCAGTCTCTTAGTTTCATCACTTTGAAAGGTGAAGTCCAGCTTAGTAGCTTTGTATCTTTTCAGTCGATTTGAAGTTATTCGACTGCAAAATATCTAGCAGTGTTGATGAATGGCTAGAGCAGCTTGCCACATAAAAGAAATTCATTAAGTTAGCATGCCATTTTAAGAGTTTTATTGGTTCTTACCTGAAATTCATATATCAAAAAATAGTATAAAATGCATTATGCAACTGATCTAGCTTCATGTCTAAGATCTAAGGTGCCATTCACTAATAGGACTGAATTCCAAGAGAAAAGCATATGCCTTATTATATTTTCCTGTCTGACGGACAGTGGAAATGATGTAAACTCTATATCATTTTTATTTGATTCTATGTCAATTTCCTTAATATGCTATCATATCCTATGTCCTTTAAACAATTGAAAGTTGTCTTTTCCTACTGCTTTCTCAGTGATACATCGTTTTTAACATCTACAAGTTTGTTGTTAAGTTATTGTCAGAACTTGCATGGATCCATCTAATCAAACTAGCAAAAGAAACTGATAGTGTTCTTTTTATAACATTTCCTTTGATCATTCGTGATTGATATAATTTGGTCCAAATAACTTCAATTATATCTTGCAAGCTTCCAATTGTATTTGCCGAGGTGCATGGTTGTTGTTCTTAATTTAAGAAACCAGGTTTTGTGATTAATGAATATCTATGATAGTAAGGTTTTCCTTTTTAAGCAGCTAATTTACAAGGACTGTGAGCCACCAAAAAGATCTGCTATAACCACATCTGTTGCCTCTGGTTAGAATTTTCTCCAGTCATTATCCTTACTCCCATGCTGCAAATCATGAAATTAAGTTCATTTTTCAGGAAAGGAAATTGGAATTGGAATTGTTCCAGCAGATAGAATGACTTGTGGGCCTCTAGCAGAAAATTTTGCTAATGTTAGCTCCTTTAGAGAACATGTTACTGTTGGATTGGTGGAGGAGGTGCCTAGCAAAGCTGCACTGACATTTACCATGAGTCAAGAAGTATCAAAAGATAAAAGAACAGGGGTAAATACAAATCAACGACCAAATGAAAGCTTACCGTGCACCTCCAGTAGCTTGGATGTAACATTTTGCACCCAGATGGGGGAAGCAAGGAGAACACAATTGGTGGCAGAAGCAAATCCCCGTAACGAAGTTGCAAGAGGTGCTAATTGGATAGACTCAAATGCTAAGAGAAAGCCGGAACCAGCTGGAAGACCGTTGTCTGGAACTAGTGTCTCTTCTGTTACCACGTGTGACATGATGGCAGAAATGGCAGCATCTCAGAGAAGGCGTGGAATTGGTAAAGTTCACGCTGATGAAGACTTGGGAATAACGTCTTCTAGGCCAGAAAATGGTACAAGTGTGAAAGGTCCTTCCAGAAGCTTGACCTCCAGCATGGCAGGTGTGTCCACGACCTCGTGTGTGATGGTGGAGCCTAGTGCAAAAGATAAGGAGCCTGAGACTCTGATATCGAAGGCTTCTGTTACTGAATGGACCGATGAGCAGATAAAAGAGCTATTCTCCGATTATCAGGAAGCGGATGAAATGGACTTGTTCTTGTTGTGATGTAAATGATGCGGCTGCTGATGCACTTTCGTGAAATGGAAACCTTGATGTCAAAGGACATGCTTCTATTGCGATATAATATAATATGCAGCTGCTGATGCATACATGCATGTAAATATTAAGTCTCAAGTATGCTTTCTATTAAGCCACTGCTATGGGCTTTTGTCTGGGCTTTTAACACCCACCCACAGTTTTTAGGCTATAGAAGCAATGTTGAAGGCTTCACTCTCAAGACTAAGTAGTACTCATACATCGTTACCGAAAATAAAATAAAGACTGCTCGCATGAGACTTGTATTTTTGATGGCAGCGGTTAAAAGTCGTATCGGCTGCTACTTTTGTAAGAAACAGTAGAATTTTGCTTTTTGGTAATTTCAATTCCAATTGGTCCCAATCCGACCTCTATTCTTCCCTCTCGAAACGTGGATTTGAGACGTAAATTGGAGATGGGTTCGATTATTTGTTTGAAAATGGTGATCATGTAGAGCATGATTTACTTGAATTAATTTCATGGATTACACGGAGATTGTATTACACAAAGAACAAACCAACCAACAACAATTGACAGGGAGCCCAATCCATGTTCCCTCATGTCCTGAGGGAGTGTGCGTCCTTATGCAACAAGAATGGGTAACCGATCCCCCTCCTCTTGGAAGGGAAGACCACAAACAACACGCTTATGGCAAACCCCACCACCAAAGGGACCGTGTTGGTCACCTTCCTCGGCAGCGACGGATAATAGCACGCAACCACGTCGCCATGCAGAGACGCAAACGTCAGGAACGCGACGAGCGATAGCAGTGCGTGGAAGAGATCCGACCACCTGAGCCGGTACACGGATGGCTCTAGTGGCTGCTTCCTTCCCCCGTGGAACGTCCATATCCCAGTTAATGTCGCAAGTCCGTAGCACAACCTGCCCGTCGTTGGTGATCGGAAACTGTCGGTGAAAGTGAAAAAGACGCACGAGCCAGCACAGACGCCAAGGAACGTTGCCATCAGCCACCGGTTCAGAGGGCCACATTCGCCGTCGTTCGTGAGGAGAGGTGTGAAGATGGTGAAGGCAAGTATGGTCGCTGTGGGGAGGAGTACGTTGAGACGAGCTGTACCGCTGAGGATCACGTTGAGAACTACAATAACATGGGATTCGTCCGCGCCGTCCTCGTCGACGCCACCACTGCAGCGGCCTTCGTAGTTGTCGATTAGAGGTTTGGTTGTTGCACCTTCGTAAAAATCATCCATCTCAGCTGTTCTCGATGAAGAGTGCTTGGATGAATGATGGGAAATCGTTGCCATTAGACCATTAATTTGTGGTACTAATAGTAGTAGTACGTGTGATTCTTTGATCAATGCCGAGGGATTCGGCACTGCTTTTACAAGTGTGAGAATGTGGAAATGCTTTGTTCCTTCTCCATGCATCTTTTCTGGAAAGTACTGCTTTCAGTGGTGGTGTTCCTGTGTTACGATTGTCCAACACAAAACCAAGGCAAGAAGAAATCTTCCTGGCATTCTCTGGTTTGAGTGGGTGACTCCTTATGCTGAATTATTTCATTCTGCATTAGTTTGTGGTAGATTATGTCCTAAGTATTCTATAAAAGCAACTTGTCATGCTCAATGTATCTTCTAATGTTCAGCATGATTCCAGAAGATCCATTATGGTTTGAGTAACTGGATTCTGACCAATTGAATTTCAATTTTTGGAATACCCTTCACCTTTCGCTTTAGGTAGTGATTTGCTACTAAAGCCTTCACTGAAGAATTTGCTAACTGAATGGATTCTAACCCCAATTGCGATCACGACTACATCATATGGTAAAGAGAATCAGGCTACTTCTTTATCCTAAACTATGATCAGAAATCAGGATCACATAGATTACAACATGAGAAGTAGACATTTTACAAGAGAGGGAAAAAGCCCTAAAATACAGCTGATATATATGACCACTGTGATCCAGATACATACCCACCAATTCTAACTTTGGGAGGCGAACCAACTGCATTTCTGGGCTTACATCCAAATACCTCTTCAATTTCCTTTCATTCAAAAAGAAACAAAGGAAATACAACAGGGGAATGTGGGATCGTTCAAATACAACTGGGAGGGTAACTGCCGTGGTGCCCCAAATGCATGCAAGGTTGGTGTAAGACGATGGAGAGAAATGCCAAATCATGAACACCGTGATAATTCTTGACTCCTCAGAGCAATTCCATCAGAGGCAAAACCATCCTCACCTGCATGCTTTGAAAGACGCATGGAAGAGGATGGTGAAAGACCTAGACAGAGATCCATTTGAGTAGAAACATTAGCAAGCCTGTTGGACAAAGCACCATATAAGTCAAGCAAGTGCCAGATGCAAAGAGGCACATACCGTCTGCCATGTCTTTTGTTCTGTGAAGAAGAAAGGTGCCAGAAAGGATTGTTACAAACCCACACATCTCTGTGACTATCTGTGTTGGATTTTGCCGATCCCAATCCTGCATAGTATGATTATAGCATGTCATATGATGATTTCAAAATTTAGTACAATGACACCACTTGAACAATTGTAGCATAATGCACCTCATCCACCATAAGCAAGTCACTGACAATAATAAATGTTTTATTCCATGCTATTCATTTCAAAGAAATGCACAAGCAGTTACTCTATGAACATTTATTGATGGCCCAAATTAGAGGAAAACACTAGAGAGACCTTTATTTTTATCACCACAAAACTAGATGGTCCGATGAATTAGTGGTTTCAAGATAACAAAACAAGCTAGAAAATATCAAATCAAAGATTTTTATTAAAAATGTAATGTCTCTGTGCTGGAAATATTACTGCATTAACAATGTTTTGTCTGGAGAACTTGATCTGAACAGACAACTAACTGCAAGAAAAATTACCTTGAACATGATCACGCTGGCCAATATGGTTAGTGAAGTAAACGTTACATAGTAAATAGGTGATACAACTGCAGTGTTGAATGTGTCCAAAGCCTGCATTACAATCAACCAATCAATGTCAGACAAAAATGTTGATCTCCACAACTTCAAATAGATTGTTCCATTGATAATCTCTTGAATGAATAGTAGGAATGCATGTCCAATTCTTGTTGCATGTGAAAACTCAATACTATTCTTTTGTTTTGGTTTCAAAGTAACCAAGCTTCAACATTTTCCACCAAGATCCTACTACTAGAAAAATAAAAATGTTTCATTCCTTGTCAAATACATAAGATCATTATTACTTTGTTATTAGGAAGCAAAACACAGAGTTCTCAAATATATAAACTAAGAGTATAATATGACGAGGAATTGAATAAAAATGTAATATTATGATAGTGCTGCCTTGACAAAATTTGTGTCTATTATTGATGATTTAGTATTGTATCTCTGAAAGTATATGGTTTCAAAGACTAAAGCTGAAAGAAATAGATGGGAGTTCATAATGCAAACATCTGAATCTGAAATCATACGTCTTTCACAAAAATGCATTCCCTATAACTAACATCATTTGTTCCGAGCAATAGAGCTGCTCTAAAGCCAAGAAAGGATAAACAACAATACCTTGTTTAAATAGTTCATCTGAGTGACAATACAAGTTCCTACAATAATAACGAATACCCAAGTTTGAGGATATATTAACTGATTCATGCCAGAAAATGTCAACTTTAGAGCAATTCCCAGTGCTTTGACACTCATTACCTGCAAGAGTTTATCCATATTAGATGTTCTTAAGAACAATAAGAACCATAATGTGATTCAATAATGCAGATCAAGCACACATACCGATAAGGAACCCACAAGCGAACAAACACCGATATACACCATGATATGTGTTTGCCCATACTGTGGAATATAATGGTAAATAAGTATAACAACTGCTGCTATCACAGTAGCAGCATACAAGAGAAATGCTGCAGAAGACAGATTAAAAATGTTTTAGCAACAAATAATATACAGAAAATGACAGTTGTGATTATTTCCTTCAAAAGAAATCTATCAAACAAAACAATTACCTGGTTCAGTAGCAAGATCCCATACTTCCGTCACAGATTCAATTTCACGCTCTTGTGGAGCATGGAGAACGATTGTGATGGAACCAACAACACAGAGAGCACAACCAAGAATACCAAATATATGCAGCCTCTCTCGGAGAATAATATGAGCAAGCACGGCACTGCAAAACATAATGGATGTCATTACTAGTATGATATTTTGATTTGAAATTTTCAATCTATAAATTGCATTAATACCTGATTATTATGCTAAGTGCACCAAGAGGAGTAACAAGAATTGCTGGAGCAAATGCATAGGCTGCAAAATTGGCTACTTCCCCCACAATCACTGCAGAGTTGGCACACAGAATGATTTGTATCCATGTATAAGAGAAGATGCATTCAAACTTAAGGATTTTATCTAACCAAATAAATTGTGAATTCAAAAACACAATCAAAACAATTATCCGATAACTAATCTAGAATTGTGAAAAATCAATATTGAAAAAAAAAATTTAATAGATGTACTCATAGTTGCAGGAGTATGTTTCGGTCCAATACTTATTCTGAAATCAACCTGCACCGAGTTTATGCATTCACTTTTTCATGAACTGCTCGAAAGTGAGGGCATCTTGCGAGATTTGAAGGCCCACTAAATTTATGATGCAATGGCAGGATGGACCAATGGAGGATTCTGACAGTTTTAGAATGAAGTTGGACTATGATGCCACTTGCAATCTGGTTCCTGGAACAAGACTGTTCCAAATGGGAGAGGAAGTTCTGAAAGTAGTTGGAAATTGGCACCAGATGGTAATGCCTTTGGTGGAAGGGTAAATCTTTGAGGTAATGATGCAACGCAAGAATATAAGTAAGAGGTAAACAATGGCACACACCATCCCAAGAGCATAAGAACATCAGCTCGACTGAAGAGAAGACGTGTTCCTGTTGATTACTGCAAGTTTAATTGAATTTGAAAAATTGTAAGAGTTGCCTAGTGATTTTAAACAATATCCTTTAGTAGGATATTTGTTTTGTCTTTGAATCAGAAGTTGTTAGGGCTGCTTGGTGATGTAGATACTCTTATCATTTAGTTTGATATTTGTTAAATAGGTATTTGAAGTCTACTGAAACCCTAAGTGGGAAGGAATCACTGGTTCTTCCATCTTGTTGGTGTGTTCCTTAAATGAATCTCTAAATCAGGGCTTTGATTTGCATCAGGTAACTTTGATGTGTCACAGCGGATCTTGGACGGCATGATGCCAACTGTCCCCTGAGTGTTGGTACACGTCCTTTCTTGTTTTCCATTGTTTTCTTTGTTGTGATTAGGCACCTGCTCTTGAACCCTTTTTAACCTTTCTTTAAAGAACAGGGTTTTACTGATCAAAGAAAACAGTTACACCACATAAAAACTATATAAAAGACAATATAGCACCATATTAAGTCCAAAATAAGAGGAAACGATTCTAAGATCAGCTTTTAAGAGGGGTTAGGTGTTTCTTGGCACTTTTAATGTAAAGGTTATTGCCTTAGTGATAGATACTTGGTATATGGTACTTTCAAATATTACTAGGTTAGTGGAAGTACCTGTGAGTGTTTATGGACTGATGGACACATAAAATGAATGAAGTATTTGATATGAGCATTGGACAGCTAAAAAGCCTAACTCATACTCAGCAACTCATATGAAACCAAAAATATTGCAGTAAAATAAACCCAAACAATAGAAAATACCATTAAATGAAGATGACAAAGAGATCTCACTTGTTATCATGCCAGCCCACCAAAGTGGCTCATACAAGTAGGAGTAGCCACCAACTCCTGAAAGATAGTTAAAACAGTTAAGTTTCAAAAAAGTACATGTTCCAATGACGTTATCACAATAGTAAGGCTAAAAAATGGTGGAGAATATAAGTAGCAATTTGCCCATTAAAGTAGACAGCTAAAGAACTGAAAAAAAAAGGACTTCATATATCCAATTGCCAAAAGATAGATAGTTCGTTATTATTACTATGGTAAAGAATGGTCACTCAACATCATTTCACTCCTTAAACCTGCATGTCCTCAATGCATGCAACCAAATCCAGTGGCTAATCATACCTTGACACAAGTTCTCTATTTAGATCTTTCATCCCTGAAATCCCTGTTACAGAATATGCTCACAACTTAACCTCAGCTTCCTTTTAATGTGCGTCATCTCAAAGCCACTGTCTTATAGGCAAAAATGAATCACTATTTCCCTTAAGCACTTTGGGCTTGGTTGATTCATTTATGGTTATTATAAGCAAATTTCACAAGCTTCGAGTGCAGACCATATATTTGGGCTCAGGACACTACAAATGGTGTTAGAACGAACTAATGATCCAGAAGTGTAGGAACTAAATTATATATCATTACAGATGGGGCCACCTATCCTAGGTCACCTAGTGATTCATGATTAGATAGTCATTAGACCCTGACGAGGACACAGAGTATAAATGGGGAAAACTATGACACTACAAATTATTCTCACATTGCTTAAGGAAAAAAGTAAGTGGAGTATAGAAACTTTTGAGCCTAGTACCAAGACAAAAACTTGGTCTTAGCATTTTAAGCCCAATTGGTGAATTTGAGCCAGTATATTTCATGTAGCATATAAGATCAGGCTTCAGCGAGGTAGCACGGATTTTTCCAAGGACACAAAATATACGTATTTGATATTAATTCATCTGGGATACAACAGGGTTTGTATCCGATACGCCACATAGTGTATCTAGGGCAAAACAGCAAATAAAATATGATGGGATTTGGCTGGGATACAAGGTGGATATGTGGGGATTCGTCTAGGATACTTTTGGGATACGTTTTTACACATTTTATGAATGTTTTGGTTTTTTATATCGAGATTTTGACTTTGGTAGTTTGTTTTATGTATGTACTACTTTATGTGTCATTTCCATGCACAATTATGAATCTTTAAAATATGATGACTAATAAACTAGTACTTGAATAAGTTTTGATTCAGAGGTTATGAATGAGGACATGATGGATGTAATCCCTGAATCCCATATCAGTATTTGTACTTGCTTCGGCTTTAGATGTTTGTGCTCCAGACATTGTGACAACCCACAAAAATCAACAACGTTTCGAGCTTTCTGAACTTCAGCCTCGACACAACCATCTAGACTTGTTAAAATTGATTTGCAAACTAGAGATCAATCCAAAACAACCCAGAATGATAGTGAGGTCTGCCACATGATGGTGCTTTGGTTTGCCCAATAAAAAACCAAAGTGCATGTATGTTTTGCAGACGATAAGCGGTGCTTTTAAACTCTACCAACCAGAAACTTTACAACAAATCCCATAGCTTTGCACATACATTATATTGCAAATATCTCCGCCTTCTGCGAGAAAAACAAAGGTGAAGGATGTTCTTGCCTAAAGACTCTACTACACTCAAAGAGAATTTCCAAAAGGAAAAAAAGCAAAAGAACAACAAAGAATAAACAGTAAAAAAAACAAGCAACACAAATTGGCAATGGTGGAGCCAGAAAATTTTGTAGGGTGGTTCATATAAAAGTCTAAAGACTGAAAAAGTTAAATTACTAAACAAAAAGGCATGCATTATATTAAAATTATAAATAACAATAAAAGTAGCACTGACATTACATAGTTCCATGATAGAGGAGAGGTTAGGTTAGGTTTGGTCATTCATTATAGTTTGGTTAAGTGGTTCAAAAATATTTTAATACATGATATAGTAAGGGATTTCTCATAATATGGGTGTTTCACATGACCCACCTGGGGACAATATAGATCCACCACTGCAAATTAGTTTCGTCATCCCTTCTATCTATGTTGCTCAAGACATTTTCTCCAGTCACTTCTTTTCTAGAAACCCACTATTAAACCCTGATCAAGATTTTGTAGCACACCATGCAAGCATTGTTCTCCTCATTCTCAATTCTCAAAAATAATCTGAGTCCTTACTAACCACCTACTCCACCAAATCACATGAAGGGCAACAATCCACATATTGCAGTCCTCTCAGGAAAACACCATTTGTGTGCCATTATACCCGAAAATCCTCCATCAAAACTCATTTTTCCACAAACCATAGACCATTGAGTAACCAAGCCCACCAATCCTCGTTTATGGTAAACCAATGAGTAAACGTGTCTAACACATGAAAAAATATCCAGCATGCATGTGTCATGGGTAATTTCTTGATTGAACCAAAATTATGGGCTATAAGATATACACAAGTATAATCAAAATACTACTACTAATTGAAAAGACACATTCGACACATTCAAGTTTACATGTTCCAAATTCCTAAATTCATCGTAGTAATTCATTAACCAAGAAAAACTACAGGCGAGGTATCAAAATCAATTTTTTATATTAACGAAGCTTGTTCTGCTTACATATCTTTGAAAAGATTAAGATTTCCTTGACAAAAAGGTTAACAACAAATAACGTTATTGCACGATATAAAGAGAAAATGAACTATAAAGCTTAATTTCAATCATCCAAACAATTTCATACGAACAATGTCCAGAAGCTGCTTGCTAGAACATCCGGTTAGTTAAGCATACCCAGTAGCCCTACACCACTACTGAGACATTGAAAGCCAACCTAGACCACATTTTCATGGTGCGAAGATTATATATAGCAAGAAAACCCCAAACTAAGAGAAAGTGGCCTCCAACAAAAATCTGAACCTACAGACCACAGTCCACCAAAACCCCAAGACAAATTCTTTTTCCCATCATCAAATACATCCCACAATTTGCAGACTTCCGCGCCGCAAAAAACCCTACGCAGATCCCAAAAATCACGAAAAACACTTTCGCGGCGCAGCATTATCACTGTCACCAACACAACAAAAAAGGAAGAAAAAAAAACCTTTTTTTTTTGTCTTTTTTTACCTGCCCTAACACCAGAAGCCCCGGCCTTCTTCAACCCCTTCTTCTTGACGATAAAGCTGGCACCAATGAAAAAGCTGGACGACAGGGCCAGGACCAGACCCTTAATGTTATCCGACGACATCCCCTTGTACCCTGCCACAAACCCACCACCACCATCCTTCCCAGGAGCCATATCTCACACCCCCACCCCCTCCCACCTCCGTCGATCACCACCGGCAAAAACCTGCCCGCATTGCCGTCCACTGGTCTCGGCCGTGGCTATTATTCTCTCGAGATCTGGCGGCAGTGGTGAGGAAGAGAGGAAGAGGAAGAGGAAGAGGTGTGGAGTCTAGACGAAGAAAGGCCAGAGGAGAGGAGAGGAGAGAGAAAGTGCGAGAGGGAGAGAGTGTGTGTGTATGCGTGTTGTAGTAAAATCCCTGTGGTTTGTGTTTAGTACAGAGCAGTCCTCCGTCTTTCTCTTGATAGACGCTCGAAAAAAAAAATAATCTTGAAGGCCCGTTGTGTTGCCGCATAAAACGATAGTTCCTTTGTTTGGATGTAGAATAAAAATGGAAGGGCTAAATAAAAAACTGGTATTTATATTCTAATAGTAGTATTTTTTTTAATGAATAAATATATATAGAAGAATATTCTAGTTTGAATAAAAAGGAGAGAATAAGTATTAGAATAAATGTTAAAATAAGTAGAAAATATGTAAATTAATAATAATCAACTTGATAATTAAGATATATATCTAATTTAAAATATGTATACATCATATTATATAGTATTAATTTTTAAACAAAAAATAAATACACCGTATATATACATGTATCAGAATAACTTAGTGGAATAATTTTATTCCACCTTTTCCGAGGAATAGCTATTCTTGAATAAGTAAATCTGAATAAGAATTACTATTTAACTTTAATTCCACTTTTTGACTTACTAAATAAAATTATAATTCTAATTCTAGCTTTATTCCTAACTTGATCTAGGTTCCAAATAGGGTCATAGAAACTATATTTTTTTCAAATTAACCAACACTATTTGATAGTGACGTAAACTTTAATTTAAAATTATGATTTTGGATTAAATCAGAATTTTAAAAAAAATTATCACTTTTTTCTAGAAAACTCTATATTTTGAGCCTTCCTCTCTCCCTTCTGGCTCTCATGGTCTCTTCTTCTCCATCTTATTCTTCTCTCTTCCTTACGACATAGCAACCATTGTTGTCGTTATAATCGCTGCTATTGGATCATCTTCACATTTCTTAATCAGATCTCCATAGATTCCACTATGTATGATCTCTCTCGACATGACTCAATGTGGTAGTGCCTCTATCTCTCAAATCTAAGAGAAAGAGAGAGAGAGAGAGAGATCATGATGACAACCCTTAGGTCAAACTTTTTCAACAAAATTCATATTATAAGATAATGACAACTTTGTGCCACTAAGGTTGCTTTATGTTTGTTGTTTGTGTTGTGTCTTTTTTTTTGTGGATTTTTGTTGACTTTCCAGAGTTTATAGTTTGTTGTATGAAAAATTAGAAACTAACTTGCCTTAGGGTCTGTTCTCCAACTTTATCACAAGCTGTGCCTCTATTTTCTTACCTCATTGCATAGCAAATCTACACCAGCACCAAATTGACATATTCTTTGGGTTTGTATTATGTGTTGCATCATCCTTTATTGGGTGCTTGGTAGCAATGAAGCTGATGCTTAGTTATTATAATTCAATAATTTCACATGCAGTACAAGTGTTAGCCTTAATTTTTGCTTGGGATCTTTTATTTGATGGATGCTACAAGTACCAAGGAAATTGATCTCACTTTTTACGAAGTTGTGATAGAAACTTGTGTAAAACACCAAATAATAATTGTGACCATGCCAACGTAGAGGGGGCGACCGATAGGGCCATGGCAAGGAGCGGTGAGTCCGAGGAAAGGGACGCTCGACTGGAAAACACTAGAAAATGCATGAAACAAAACAAATGGATAAGGAGAGTCGCCAGTTAGTCTATTTAACTGAAAGATGAGGAAAACTGAAAAATGCAATGTAATGCAACAAACAATTAAAGACAAATAAAAGAACTGACTTCAATACTAATGGATAGTACATAGGTCATTGTGGGCAGAGAAATTGGTAAGGACTCTTGTTACACATTGGGATGGTGTTAGGCACTCGGTATGCCCGACAAATCGGTCTTTCTACGCTTTTCTGCTCGTATGTGTGGCAAATGCAGATGTATGCTTGCTTATGTCTAAGATAGATGTGTGCTTCATGTCATGTGAAAACAACGAAATGCAAGAGGTAAAATGCCATGCAACATAATACTCAATCATGTTGTACGAGCTCTAGACCGACTGCCCACAAGAACTCGACACAGTAAACATCCTTGCCCTAAAGATGAATGCAAGAAATCTGAAAGAAACACAATGGAAAGCGATGCGTGTGAAGTCCAAGACGTTATGTCAGCACGAATGTTATTTACTATACGCCCTCGGGCGATATGCAACATATAATGTATGAAAATTGGTTCGAGACATGATGTAAACGATTATGCAGATTATTGTACGCCCTTGGGTGATATGCAATATACAATGCATGGATGTCATTAATGCATGTTCGTGTGGGCACAATGTTTACTGCTATACTAATGCAGAAAAGACAAGAAAAAACACCAATCGAAGCTTATTAGATCAAATTAACATGAACACTTGTAAATCAAATGTAAGGCACGCTCAAACAGATAGTATGCAAGGCTATGCAGAGGTTTATGCGAAACATCAACATGTTCAGGATACACATTATCCAACAAACAAGTCAAATAGAGCGGTTCTCTGTCGTCGCCTATCTGTGCGGTGTCAGATCTCGTCGCCGCACCATTGGGCGACGAGTGGCGTCGCCTCTCAGTCTGGCGCCATGTGCCTTAGACTAGTTCGACAACCCATAGCTATCCTGAATAGATCAAACGTCAAACAAGCCTAATTAAGCAATCATGTTTCAAAGAAAGCGTCACTTTTAAGATATTCAGATATTTATTTAATGAATTGATTAATCTGTGCTCACTCAATCATATGGATTCCTATGGCAGAGGTGAATTAGGTTTTAGAAGTTCTAAGGTCACTCAATAGGATTTGGGATCTTTGGTATCGCTCTATGACCTTCGTTAAAGTCCACTAAGAGGGCTTAGGTTGCGGGTTTGTCTCTCTAAAAAGGATCCTACAACCTAGGATTCTGTCTTTACGGGTTAATCCTAGCAAATCACAAAATAATAAATAAATACAAAACAATAAGATATCAAGTTTTTACTAGGACTTGTTACAGACTTAGGGAGGATGGTGAAGTCTGAAACATGTCCCTAGGACACCTTAGGTTCCCCACCTGATAATCACAACTGAGACAGAGTATGGGTAGGTGACTTGCATCAGCCCGGGTTTGCTCTGCTCACCTGGTCAAATCAAATAAAGAACCCTAAGGAACTATAGCCTTGTTGTCAAGTAATTAGTTTCCACCCTATTGATGGACAGAAAACAACCCTAGAAACTGTTAAAAAATCAAAATAACAGTGGACAGGAATATTCTCAATTTTATTTATTTAGATCACTACTACAGGCAATAAAAATCAACACAAGCAATAAAAGACAAAGCCTGCAGGGGAAAAAGTTTTGGGGATCATCAATTGTCTATTTGATAGGCGCCTATCCTCGTCGCCTATGGGTCTAGTGGCAAGTTTAGACGCCCCTCGTTATGACGACTGAAGGTCGTCTTCCTCCTCCCACGTGCATGGACTGCCCTAGGGTTTTAGAACCGGTTTCTTTCCTCTCCCTCTTTCTCTCTCTCTCCTGCACATGGGGGTCTAGGATTTTGGCATAGAGTTTGGTCTCTCTCTCTCTTCCTCTTTCTCTCTTTATCTCTCTCTACATACATGGGGACAGACTGTGGGTTGTGGGTGTATTAATGCATGGGCTGCCTCTCTCTCTCCCTCTCAAGCATGGGTATGGGTTTCTCCCACTCTCTCTGGTGCATGGGGACTAATGGACATGGTGGTTAGTGTAGGAGAGGAGGTTGTGGTGGGTTGTGGGCTTGGAATAGGGTTCAGAGACGTGATGGTGGTGGGCGGTCATGGGGGTGTGGCTAGAGATGGGTCAGAGGTTGTGACCATGCCGGTGGAACCCTTGGGCGCGGTTCACCAAAACCTGACTCCAGTGTGCGGGAACACACTAGGAGGTCCGATACAGTCACGGCGAAAATGGTGAATCCGGAGGAAGAGACAAGACTCAGAAACACCAAAGGGAAGACAAAAAGGATAAGGAAAGGAGTCGCCACCTAGTCTTTTAATAGAAAGATGAGGAAAACCAAGAAAACACCAAGAAAGGCAGAAAGCAAACAAGATGCAATGATGCATGTGTGATCTGTGCCTAATGGATAATGTAAGAATGAATGCGGGTCAGAGAAAGGGTAATGAT
This sequence comes from Posidonia australis, assembly GCA_024699735.1. Taxonomy (NCBI): domain Eukaryota; kingdom Viridiplantae; phylum Streptophyta; class Magnoliopsida; order Alismatales; family Posidoniaceae; genus Posidonia; species Posidonia australis. Next base: position 25,702 of record JAMKQA010024227.1, read on the forward strand.
TCTGGTTACGCATAGGGAAGGGGTTAGGCACCCCCATGCGCTCGAGAAAACTCGGTCTTTCTAGGCTTCCTACTGTCTATGGTCTGCTAAAATGCGTGCTTGCTTATTCTATATGCTTGTGCAAGATGATG
>JAMKQA010024228.1:0-33399 GCA_024699735.1 Posidonia australis
GCAGAAAGCTCCGCAGCCACTGTCCTCCTTTTCTCCCCCAAGTGGGAGTAAGGATCGGACCCTCCAAATAAAAACCATAAAATCTCATAAAAACATGGAGTGTAGACTCTCAAGTCTACTTCAAAACCCCTCAAACCAATCACAAATCCATTAAGCATGATGCTCTAACGAAAGTCATCAAGGCATAGAGCTCAAAAACAAATACTGTAGCATGCTTCTCATTCATCCACAAAACTCGTACAAAAAGCCCATAAATCAGCATGATAACATCATAAACATGCTAATCAACAAATTCTCAATCACATACCAATTTTCTACAATTTCTCATGCATTTATCACAATTTTATGCATTAAACCTACATTTAACCCAAAAACGGAACAGAGGAAGGAGGAGGTCGTGTACCTTACTCGGGCTACCGAGGACCCTTACCACACTCCAGCAAGCCAACCACAACCACACACAGCCAAGAAATAACAGATTATCCATTAATAAACCATTAAACACAAAATTACAAATATTACATGGTTTATTATAAAAATGGATAATCAGGCCCTGATGTTACACCCTAGCTACAGGTGATCAACCTAACCACAAGCAGCTAGCGAGGCTCCATCCCTATCCACACTGCACTATCTTGGTGAACTACCTCACGTAGGAGTTCAACCACCCTGATCGCAAATCAAAGTAGCGTACCACACTAGTACAAGTACGGGATGCGTCCTCACGATGCCCCTGGTGCCAGAGCACCTGGGGACTCTAACCCTATACCCGACTAGCATCGGTACTAAATATGGTCTAGGTATACCAATACCTTGGGTCCTGTAGTACCACAATAGTCGCAAGGCTCACTCCTTGAACCAAAACTTGACAACTACGACCTAGGACGCATCCTCGACCACACAGAGGTCTCAACATCCCTTGTCGGTTTGATTTTTTTGGCTCACATGGTTCCAACAAAACCTCGAAAGTCTCTTTTCGAAAACATATGCAGCATCCTTTACAAATTTCTTTTAAAATCATTTTCAAAGCTTTATCATTATAAAAAAAAACAAATTTGCAAAGCTTTTCATAAGCATTTAATTCATTTATCAATTTATTGGCTCACAATCATTTTTCACGTATTTCCTACTCATTATAGGAAATCATCATCTCCTTATTCATTATTCATGTATTCCATATGTATTTAACCTTATTTATTTACTCACCGAGGTCATGCCTTCAATCTATTATTTATCAAAGTTATCATCAAAAACTGTCACTGAAACCAATAGATCCTAGTTACTGAAAGCAACAGCTCGCGTCGGCCATTCACACCGGATCATGGTGAGGGCTGTTTACACCTCCAAAATCCGCAACCTAGTCACACTTCAGATTCGCACTGGGAGGATCCGCCTTCCAGTCGCGCCAATAGTTTTGCAGAAAACCCAGAAACATAGAGCATGGCAACCCAACTGATAAAAACTCTGTAAAATCCCTCAAAAACCACAACACATGCATAAAACGTTACAACCCAAGAACATTTAGGGCATGTAATTTAACATATCTTCCATTCGTCAACCCAAGAACTCAATAAACATCCATATGATTCATCAATTCATATATATCCATTTTAAACATGAAAAACCCTATAATTCTATGATAATCCACAATAATCTCGTTTCCTTTTATTTCCAATCCTATAACATGCTCTTTTGCATGTTTATCAACATTTAAACATGATTCTAGAAATTTAAAAGGAAAGGAACATGTACTATGAATTGTTCGTCGACGATTTCTTTTTTTTTCCAGCGAGCACTCTGGCAACCTCCAACGAGTGCTCTCAGCGTCCGCACCTCTATGTCAATTCAGCCCATACTAGTGACGGCACTCCGGTGGTGACGGATCTTTGACGAAAGCCCCACACCTCCCTCTCAACTCTCCCAACTCTCTACCCTCTCTTAACTCTTCCTCTCTCTCTCTCTCTCTCATTCTCCCCTCACAAAAGAAGGCACCAGGGTTTAACCACCCTACGTGTCAATCGGTCAATGGAGAGAGGTCTCCGGATGCAGAGGCGTCAGGTGACGAATCGACAGGAAACACGGGCACAAGGAGTCAAGCGGTGTTTGCTGTTTTCCTGACTTTTCATTGTTCGAGCTGTGTACTAACAACTCGCACCACAAATACTCGCTGGTCCTCTACGCCTAGTTGGCTCGCCTACTAGGTTAGCCTCTTCTCGTGCCTAATGTACTGCCTATTGGGTTCGCCTGACCCTTACTAAACTACGTCAGAGAGGAAACAAGAGCCCAAACATAAAAAAACAAAGCACGAATACGACCCAAACTCCAACGCACATTCCCATAATCACAAGGAATCAAATTCCAAACCACAAATATTGATATTTAATCTTATTATCAAAATACATTATCTCTGGTACAACCCAGAATATTACAACTCAAGATTAAGAATGTGTGTTACATCATTCTCTTCACCACTCTTGATAAACGAAGATGGACTAAGATATGAACCATCCACTATCACCATCAAATTGTATGCATTGAGTAATGAAATAAACTAATATCTCCACAAGGTATAATTGGAAGCCACAAGTTTGTGACACACACTATTTTGAATCGTCGTCAAAAGTAAGCCACAAGAAAAGGGACTCACAGCAGATGCAGTTGTCCCACTTGTTGCAAAGCTTGATTGGTTAACGTCCCGAGCACCATCAACACTTGCACACGACAATCCTCCATAATGTCCACCATTAAGACTCTCTTGTACTCCAAGCGAAGCTTAGTATTCTAATACCATGTTACAGAATCAAGTGAAGATAGAGGAAGAAGAAAGAAGTATCGTCGGAAAACTAATTCACTTTAGTTGCTACAGTGCACCTCTATTTATACAAATAGAAAACAATTACAAACACCCAACCTAATGAGCACTATACATATGTTAAATCGTTATAACAACCTTAACAAACTTCTAATAACCTTAACAACCTTAATACACTTAGCATGCAGTTGGGTAAGGTTACGTCTAGTAAGCATTGAAACGGAAAGAGAAAGAGAGAAGAAAAGTTTAATGCAAGGAAAGGAAGATGATCGAACAAAGCGGATTATGAATTTAACTGATCTCAATAACGAGAGTGCTAAAATGTTGTGATTTCATAGTCTCTGTCGAAATTCGAACATTGTAAGATTGTCCAGAATGCACATGGAATAAGCATTAGCAAGGAGAGGAAGACGTCCAAACAAAGAAAAGTTTGGAAGCAATCAATCCCGCCAATAGCAAGATTGTCCAGACGTTCAAATATTAATTATTTCATAGTCTCTACCAGAACTGTGTCCAAACTCCAGTTTTTTTCAACAAAAAAGAAAAAGGAAAAAGAAAAAGTAGTGCGGACCTCTTGGCAAAATCATATACTAACCGGCTATTTGATTAAAAACCTTGGTAAGATTGGGCTCTCTCTCAAATCATGCATAAAGTGCTGATTGGACTGCACTTGTTAAGATTAGATTCTCTCTTACTCTATCGTAGTTAATTTCATGGAGAGCATTTCCATGGAGCCGGCCAATGCTATGTATTCGTGAATTTTCTTTTGATATAGAAATATTCTTAATGACTGTAATTCTTCCTAATTAATCTATGACTGTGATAGTCAGGTGACAGGCAATCTACTTAACTGTTGATAAATTAAAAAAAAAAAACACACACACACACATGATTAAAAAGGGAAGATGCTGACAACAACATGAATATTTGTTGTCTGGAGTCATGGTTTGGATTTTCTGCCGAAAGAATAAGGCTAACTTTAATTTCTTTTTGGTTTCATTTGTTTTCCTAATTTTGTAATCTACTCCTCTAGGTGAGTAATTAGTGCTTGTTTCGTGGTGTTCTTTGTTCTTGTTCTTGTAGTTGTTCTTCTTCCCCTTGTTTATATATATATATATGAAGCAACAAGAGCTTGCCGGTCGGCATACGGGGGAAGGTTGAGCCGATCATCATGGCAATTAATGGCAGTTCCTGGGAGCAGGAGGGCGATTCCCATGGGTCGTCGGTGGAGGCTGTGCCTGTGCACAAGGTGGTGACTCCACCGCCTCGCAGCACAGCGGCGAAAGTGAAGACGAGGTTCAAGGAAACCTTCTTCCCTGAGGACCCCTTTCGCCAGTTCCAAGGAAGGCCCTCGAGGACCAAATGGGTTCTTGCAGTTCAGTATGTCCTCCCTATTCTCCAGTGGGCTCCTCGATATACTCTCACCCTCTTCAAGTCCGATCTCATCTCCGGCCTCACCATAGCCAGCCTTGCCATTCCACAGGTATGTATGTATGTATGTATGCATGTCTTTATCTATATGGGCATAATTAACAAGTAAATCATTTCCTTTTAACTAGCAAACCTATTTTAATTCCGTCTTCCTGTATTCTTTCAGGGGATAAGCTATGCGAAGCTAGCTAATTTGCCACCCATCATAGGACTATGTGAGTAAAGTTCCATGCAAAAAAATTATGCAGGTCTTTTAATTATATATACATGCATGCATGCATACACGTACGTATGTATACATAATATATGGAATAGAGTTTTTCATCTTCTTTTGCTATTGTCACCCTTATTATTGAACACAAAATGAAATGATGATGTGTATAACCCTGAGATATTATTTTACTTTGTAGATTCGAGCTTTGTTCCTCCATTGGTGTACTCTGCGCTGGGGAGTTCTCGAGACCTTGCGATTGGACCAGTGTCGATTGCATCACTTATCATGCGTTCGATGCTAACAGAGGTCGTGCATCCCACCACAGACTCCTTTCTCTATCTCCAGTTGGCTTTCACTTCCACTCTCTTCGCCGGACTCTTCCAAGCATCCTTAGGCATACTCAGGCTGGGGTTTATCATAGACTTCCTGTCAAAGGCGACTCTGACAGGATACATGGCCGGAGCTGCCATTATCGTTTCCCTGCAGCAACTGAAGGCTTTGCTTGGCATCGTCCACTTCACCAAGCACATGGGTGTGGTAGCTGTCGTGGCATCTGTATTCCACATGAGTGACGAGGTAAATACAAATTTCTCTGTTGTCTGCTGTCTTTAATTAGCTAGCCTAGTAATCATTATATGTGTAATCACTCTTAATTTGTTGTTTGGTTGGTGGTTGGCATGCACAGTGGTCATGGCAAACCATCCTGCTGGGCATAGGCTTCTTGGCATTGTTGTTGCTGGCCAGACACTTTGTACGTCTTCTCTCTTAATCCCCTTCCTTTATACCAGTTTTTTCAGAAATAAAAGCTTCCAAAGAAACAGAAGGCAGCTTTTTGATTCATGTCTTGTTCTTACTTTGATTCGAAAGGAAATTTTCTTTCCCATCCTTTTTTTTTTTTTTTCCACCCTTTGATCCCCTGGCCAATCCAATCCACCACGGTTGTTGGACTTTAGCTGCTGTTCGGGCTGAAGGTTAACAATCCCTAAGAATTGTTAACCTCCAGCTGGTTTCTTCTCGTTTGGTTGTACAAGGGGGCAGCAAGAGTGCGTGGGTTATTAATTTCGTTTCTTGTGTTGGTTTTTTACGTACAACCCGACTCAACAAACTTTGACGAGTTCTCAGACATGCGTAGCATAGGTTTTGATTCCCATGATCTAATATTTATTACATGTTATTATCATTACTGTTGTTATTATTATTATTATTATTGAAAGGTATTATCATTATTATTGTGAATGATGATAATTACTGTTATCGATATTATTATTGAAAGAGTGCGTGGTTGTGGTCGTTGTGGTTGTTGTTGTCGTTGTGGTTGTTGTGGTTGTCGTCGTCGTCGTAGTTGTTGTCGTCGTTGTTGTTGATGAAAACTGGAATGAATGAGTAGTGACAACCACAGAGCCTGAGAAAGCCGAAGCTTTTCTGGGTGTCGGCGGGGGCGCCACTGGCATCCGTGATACTCTCCACAGTTCTGGTCTTCGCCTCCCGGGCCGAGAAACACGGGATCAGCATCATCGGGGAACTGAAGCGTGGCCTCAACCGGCCCTCCTGGGATATGATAAGCTTCGACGGCCGCTACCTCTCCACCGTCGTCAAGACCGGCTTAGTCACCGGGATCGTTTCCCTTGCGGTAATTGGTTTTCTTCTTCTTCTTTTCCCTTTGTGTGTGTGTGTGGAAACAAAAATGAAAGCACGTCATTATTATTCCCCCGTAATTATACATGCAGTACTGATGATAGCTCGCTGTCTTTCTTGGTTGGTTTTGTTGATGTGGTCTAGTTTTCCTTCTCCAGGAAGGGATAGCTGTGGGAAGAACTTTTGCTTCCATAAAGGACTACCAGGTTGATGGGAATAAAGAAATGATGGCCATTGGACTCATGAACGTCGTCGGCTCATGCACTTCGTGCTATGTTACAACAGGTAATCTACTAATATCTATTGTGTATGTACATGCTCCATTAATACACTCCTTCTATTTACGAATTGTGTATTTTACTTTATCTTTCTGTTTGTCGCCGTGCTCTTAGTCCCTCAATGCGATTTTGTTTTCTAGCTCCTTACAATCGATTGTCTTGTACCTGTCGTTCCTCTGAAGTTGCCTCTAGAATTTCAAATCATTTCTTGTCGTCCATTATGGTTAGTTATGTTTTTCGTGTGTTCCTTGTTCTCAGTTGAAAATACCATGACCATTTTGTACATGAATCATGACCATTAATCAGACTAAAGAATTCTATTCCACGGAATATCCACATGTTACTCCCTGTGCGCTCTGTCTTTAAACACAAAAGTCCACCTCTAATTCCCTTTCTTTTTTTTTCTTTTTTTTTGTTATCGGTTTAGGTGAATTTTTATGCATGTCCTAGTATTCGAACACGAGACCTGTGACGAGTTTAAAATTCTCCCAATTCACCTATAATTCTTGTTAAGAACATGTTACAGTATTTACCATTATACAACTAAGAGACATACATACACATAAGAGTTAGAGTAAACTTCACAACATACCTAGATGACAAAAACTTTGCACTAAACTGCAACATATGAAATGAAATTTATCATTTAAGTCCTAGAACAGAGTAGAACTAAACTAATCGAAATGTCAGAAATTAAAAACCACATCTTACCATCCACACTTTTGCAATCGTATCAAAAAAAAAAAGGTGAGGAATTGGAAGTAGTAGTTATTGCTGATCAAGATCTCGAATATATAATTGCGACCTTGAGAGATGGATAATTTCATCCAGATCTAAGTTGTCAACCGTTTCTTTTACTTGATAAGCATAAAAATATATAAGCCAATTGTTGACTTGAAACAGCGTGCAGATGTTCATTACATCAATGCAGTTACTTAGAGATTTTGTGAACATCCATGTCGAATGTTTATTGGAATACTACTGCAACATGGGAATTAAATAAACATTTACTTTGGATGTCTGCTACAGAGTGACATCAACATAAGAGAAAAATGAATGTCCGTTACAGACGTCTGCCTTACCTGCTATTTGAAATCATGGGCTACCCCCCCCCCCCCCCCTATGTTAGGGATTTTAGAATAATATTGATCTTCCAATCCTTGAGGGTTTTTGGTAACAACGGTTTTCTCTAGGATGTGAATTTTGATCTTTCTTCTCCATTAATCTTTGTATCTTGTACTGATCTACTTGATTCATAGTGAAAATTCTCTCTCTGGGAGCCCATAAGACATAAACTTATTTAGTCAAATCTCGTAAAACCTTGTACTTACGTGTGTGCTTTGTTTTATAGTGGTTTTTTCTATTTCATTATTGTCGTTTAATTCTTATTCGTGGAACAAACGAGGATCATTTCCTTAACAAACTGGTATCAGAGCTTTTATTGTGGATTTTAATTCAACTATGAAGATGACTACAAAGTTTGAAATTGAAATGTACGACCATAACATCTATTTCGATTTGTAGCAAATAAAGATGTACATAATTTTAGTTCAATAAGGAATTTCAAAGGTGTTAAAGAGAAAAGACAAAGTACCAAAATCAATGGCTAAAAATAAAAAGGAGGAGATGGATGAAAAAACCTTGACGAGTATACAACTTTACTTGTCAAATGAGGTTCTCCAAGAGGTCGTACACGAGAAGACCACAGTAAGTCTCTAGTTAAAGCTAAAATCTCTTTACATGGCCAAATTCCTTATGAACCCACGACATGAAGCCACAACATTTGAAGCAATGATTGTTCATGCTCCGTATTGCTGAAGGTACATTCATTAAATCATACCTTGATGATTTTAATTCTGTCATTATAGACTTAGAAAATATGGATGTGAATATTAAAAATGAAGATACAAGTTCTTTTATTGCTATGTTCGTTACCATCCTCTTAAAAGTATTTCAAGGAAACTCTCACATATAGCAGAGAGGAAATATCATTAGATGATCTTAAGTCATCTCTATTCTCGAAAGATTTGATATATAAAGAGTTGACAAATTCTAATGCTAATAATGAGAAGGCTAAAGCATTGAATGTTAGGGGAGGAAATATATAACAAAATTTAGCAAATAAATCCAAGGATAAAAGAGGAAAATTCTAAGGGAACAAGCAAATTCTGTAACTACTACAAGAAGAAGCACATCATAGATGATTGTTGCAAGCTCCAGAATAAGGAGAAGGGTAGCCATAAAGATCAATTGATCAAGCTCAAGGAAGATTCTGTAGAGGCGAGTTATACAGAGATTGAATGTTCAGATCATGACTATGCGTTTGTTGCCACTAACCTTTACAGATTGAAAGATGATTGGATTCTAGACTCAAAATGTACATACCATATGTCTCCCGCTAGGAATTGGTTCTCTACCTATAAAACTATTGAAGGTGAAGTTGTACTGATAGAGAATAACTCACAGTCAAATGACTATTGGAATAAGCACAATTGAGTTGAGAATGCATGATCAGACGAAAGTGACACCGATAGATGTCCGATATGCTCCAGATCTACAATGAATCTTATCTCCCTCGGCACTTTAGAAGCAAAGTGTTGCAAGTAGTTGATAGAAGATGGACTATTGACAGTCACCAAGGATAGCTATTTTGTCATGTCAATAAGGAGATCGAGAAGTCTCTATATATATCTTGTAAAGAAGTACAATTATAGGAACTGCAATGGTTACCATCGTTTCGTCATCAGAGAAAGATCGCACAAAGTTGTGACATCTTAGATTGAGACATATGAGCAAAAAAGGTATAACCATTCTCAACAAAAGAGGAGTTATTGATGTTCAGAATATAAGTAAATTAGATTTCTGCGAGCATTGCATTTTTGGTAAGTAGAAACGTGTCAGTTTTGGTGTAGCAGAGTATAGAACTAATGACACATTAGATTACATTTATTCTGATTTATGGGATCCTTTCTAAGTCCAGTTCAAAGATAGTGCGAGATATATGTTAATCTTCATTGATGACTATTCTAAGAAAGTGTATATTTATACTATTAAATCTAAGGATGAAGAGTTCAAGCACTTCAAGTAATGGAAGATACTAATTGAGAAGTGGATAGAGAGAAAGATAAAGAAGTTAAGAATTGATAATGGTTTGGAATTTTGATCATCAAAGTTTAATGAGTTCTACAAGAACGAAGGCATTGTCAATTACCGTACTGTGAGGCATATACTATAATAGAACAGAGTTGTAGAGTGATGAACAAAACCATTTGAGAGAGAATACATTGCATATTGTTGAATGCCGAGTTGTCAAAAGATTTTGGGCAGAAGCAATTACTACAACGGCGTATTTAATTAACTGTTCTCCCTTATTAGCCATAAACAACAAGACATCAGAGGAGGTGGAGCTCTAGTTGAATTCTCATGATTTAATATAGCCACACATTAACCATTTTTCTGGTTCAGAAGAAGAAGATCAAAATATTATAGTAGAAACAGAAGATTGCATTGCAAGGAGACATGAATGAAGAGTAATCAAGTTACCCTCTAGATACGTAGAGTCTACAGTTGTACATACATTATAAGTAGTTGAGGAGACTTGTGATGCAAAAGCTGAGCAGTTTTTCAGAAGTTGTTTCATCACAAAAGTCTACAAAATGATTGATTGCCATGAACAAAGAGATGAAATTTCTTCACAAGAACCAAACATGGGTTTTGGTTACTCCTCCAAAGGGACAAAAAGTTATTCGTTGTAAGTGGGATTTCAAGAGAAAAGAAAGTATATCATGAGTTACAGATGCGAAGTATAAGGCAAGGCTAGTCCTTAAAGGCTTTAGCTAGGTGGAAAATATTAATCATAATGATATTTTCTCACTTGTTGTTAAGCACACTTGCATTCTAATTCTACTAGCTATAGTTGCAATAAATGATTTAGAACTGGAGCAACTAGATGTAAAAATAGCTTTCTTACATGGAAAACTCGAGGAGCAACTTTATATACATTAACTTGAGAGTTTTATAGTTGAAGGAAAGGAAAATCATGTTTGCTTATTGAAGAAATCCTTATATGGGTTGAAGCAATCTCCAAGACAATGGTACAAGAAATTCTGTTCTTTTATAATTACACAGGGATTTAGCAGGAGCAAATATGATATTTGTGTTTACTTGAGAAAGTTAAATGATAGATCTTTCATTTATTTATTGCTTTATGTTGATGATATGTTGATTATAGCTAGATACAAATCTGACGTGAATAAATTAAAGACTTTACTTGATGGAGAATTCGAGATGAAGGACTTGGGAACAACAAAAAAAATTTTTGGTATAGAGATGCATAGAAATTGAAAGATTGTAAAGTTGAACTTGAGTTTAAAAAGCTATTTGCTAAAGGTGTTGGAACATTTTGATATGTTATATGCCAAAGTTGAGAAGGTTCCATTGGACTCTCACTTCAAGATCTCAACAGAGTCCTATCCAGGGACGGAGGATGAGCACGAGTTTATGTCACAAGTTCCTTACTCTAGTGTCATTGATAGCATTATGTATGCTATGATTTGCACATGTCCAGACATTATCCAAGCTGTTGATGTTGTTAGTAGATACATGTCTAATCCAGACAAAGGACATTAGTAAGCAATGAAATGGATTTTGAGGTACCTACAAGGTATTATTGGTGTTTATTTGGAGTTTGGGAGGAGCAAAGGTGGTCTAGTTGGCTACGTTAATGTAGACTATGTTGTGACCATGACAAGAGAATATCTATAATAAGTTATGTATTTTCTATTGGTAGATGCGTAGTTAGTTAGAAGGCTACGTTACAACATACGGTGGCACTATGTACTACAGAGGCAGAGTACATGGCGGTAGTAGAAGTCATTAAAGAGGTAATGTAATTGAGAGGTTTATTTGCAAATTTTAGTTCTAGTCAGAAGGATTGTTGTTCATTGTGATAGTCAAAGTGCTATATATTTGACTAAAGACCAGATGCATCATGAGAAAATGAAGCACATTGATGTCAGATATTACTTTATTCGTGATATTATCTCACAGGGAGACATTTTTGCGAAGAAAATCAATACAACAGATAATCTAACAAACATGATGACAAAGTCTCTTCTATTGACTAAATTCAAAGATGTGTGAACTTAATCGGCTTGTATAGTACGTGATATATATATATAACTTGTCTATAATAGAGAAAGAAGAAAAATGATTATATTTATGATGCAAGAGACAAATTTTTAAGTTAAGATAGAGATTTGTTGAGTTTTGACTTAAAACAGCTTAGGAGACGTTCAGACGGATGTCCGTTATGACATTACATTCACTCAAAGATTTTGCAGATATCTGATGGAACACTGCTATAACATAAGGATTAAATGAACGTTCGCTCCAAACATACGTCGAAATGTGACATCCATATAGGAGAAAAACGAACATTTGTTCCGAACATTCGCCTTACTTGTTATTTGAAATCACAGGTTGAGTGGATGTTCATGCGAACGTCTGTTTTACTCGATCCACACACACACACACACACACACATACCCTTGTGTTGACATTAAAGAGTAGTGTTGATTGTCCAATTCTTGAGAGTTTTTGAAATCAATGGCTCTCTCTAGTATGAGAGTTTTGATATTTCTTCTTCATTAATCTCTGTTTCTTTTATTCATCTTGATTCACAGTGAAAACAGTCTCTCTTTGTCTAGAGGATGTAAGTCATTTTGGTCAAACCTCATAACACCTTGTTTTTACTTGTGCTTTATTTTATTGTGGTTTTCTCTGTTTCTCTTTTATCGTTTGATTTTTATTCATAAAGCGAAAGAAGACCGTTTTCCTAACACCTACATTGAGAGTGAATCCATTGTTTACTTGTACATAACTAAAGGAAAAACAAAAAATGTTTCAGGTTGAGGAAGGAATAGTTTCGCCTGCTTCTGTTAAATTCTTCTACTGCATGGCCAATACATTGATAGTGAATCCATTGCTTACTAATCAAGAACCATAAGCATAACAAAAAAATGTTTCGGTTTGAGAAAGTAATAGTTTTGCCTTGTCGTGTTGGAGTTCTTCTACCATGCCCGGCACAGGGTAAGTAGGTTATATCTCGTTACAAAATTTAAGGGGGTAGTTGCCCCCAATTTGACTCCTGTGCCTCTGATGGCATATTGAAAAATTTTGTAAGATGATGCTTCTTCTGATTAGCATTACGTACGTTTATATATATATATATTCCGAATGAGTGCGCAGTGCCTCGATAATATATACTGAAATTATGTACATTCATGCATAATATTGCGAATAGTCATTTAAGTGCAACATTGAGTGAGGATATTGCAGGAGCCTTCTCACGTTCAGCGGTTAATAGTAATGCCGGATGCAAGACTGCTGTGTCAAATATAGTGATGGCTGTGACAGTAATGGTGACCCTCCTCTTCCTCATGCCCCTCTTCATGTACACGCCAAATGTCGTGTTGGCTGCCATTATAATCACTGCCGTTATTGGTCTGATCGACATTCCAGCTGTTCTTCTAATATGGAAGATGGATAAGATGGACTTTGTTGTGTGCATGTGTGCATTCTTTGGTGTTATATTTATCTCTGTCCAGGGAGGTCTTGCCATTGCTGTGAGTATTTCCTTCTTAAATCTTCCTTTATCCATCAATCAAAAACATTTTTGTCTTTCTCTTAGGACATGACTCCATTTAATCGACCGAAAATGGGAAAAAAAATTTGCAGGTTGTAATATCAGTATTTAGGATACTATTGCAAGTGGCAAGGCCAAAGATTGAGATTCTAGGAAAACTACCTGGGACAGATATATACCGCAATCTTCATCACTACGGAGACGCATTGCGAATTCCTGGATTACTCATTCTTGCAGTTGAAGCTCCAATCAACTTTGTGAACACCACTTATCTCAATGAAAGGTTTGATCTCAGTGTAACTAGCTAGTGAAAACAATATACATGTATCTCTCATGCATCGGTCAGCTTCAATTATTTTTAATTGTAGAATTTCAAGATGGATTGAAGAAGAGGAAGTGGAAGGCAGTAAGCAGGCAGCACTCCGGTTTTTAATTCTAGACTTGTCCAGTAAGTAGCATGCATGCTGTTTGAGAATTTCGTGTAGTCCTACCGATGTTGCATTAACATTTGGTAAGAGCATGAGATAGCAAGGACTGGATAAGATGAGATAAGAGTAAGTCGTCTTTGACTTGTTTTCAGGTGTAAGCACGGTTGATACAAATGGCATCTCTTTCCTAATGGATTTGAAGAAGGCAATGGTGAAGAGGGAACTTGAGGTAATCAAGTGTGTATATTATTTGCATAAGTTGAATTAAGTATTATTATTTGCAATAGTATGTGGGTAGAGGTTAACTGAGCGCAGGTTGTTTTTGTAAATCCGGTTGGAGATGTGATGGATAAATTGCAGCGAGCAAATGCGGTTCACAACTTCCTTGGCATGGACTCTCTGTATTTGACGATTGGCGAGGCGGTGATTGCCCTCTCTCCCTCTTGCAAGGATTCCTCGGTCTAAGGGCCAAGGTAGAAGCTGTATCTCAGGAGGCCATCTGACCCATCCATCTTTACCTCTGCTCTGATTGATATTGCAACTGTGCTGGAAAATGTTAAGTCATTTTGAAGCCAAAAAATGTTAAGGATAGACTTCTTCGATCTATACAAGGACTTTGTGCATCTTCGTCTTCATGTGAATTGTTTTCTTTGGTATATGGTTGCATAGGTATACTACAAAAATTATTATTTCCAGATCTCGTGTGATTTAAATAACTGAATCAAAAGCTAATGGATGTCAGAGTCGGCGGATGTGACGTGGGGTGGATGAGCACTACCTAACATTTCCATCCGTTCGCGACGACTGGATGGATTGATTGCTTCGATGCTAAGAATCACAGAAAGAAACTCTTCCTCACCCAATCCAATTATACTAGAAACGTCTCAAACGAACCAGCAATCTTTTAAATTAGTAAAATCATTTATCTTGTAACGTTGTTTTTGTAATTTTTTTATTTTCTTTATAGATAGTTTTTTTTATATTAATTGAATCACATTAATATCTTATTACACTTTAATATTTTTTTTTTATTCATAACATTTTAATTTTTTAATTTTTGTTTCAATTTTCATTTCATATTTCATTATTTTGAAAGGGTTTAATAATTGTGGAAGAGAAATTTTAAATTTTGTATTTTAAATTTTAAGTGATTTTTAAAAATAATTTCTGATTTTAAGCAAAATAAAATCATAGATTATCTCCAAAATAGATGAACAAGACTTTACCATCAAAAATTAAGGTAGGCCTTACCTAATATTATATATATATAAGATGGAAAACGGGCAGGCAGCGTTGCGGCAGGCAATGGCAGAGGCCGAAAAAGTTATTGTTTAATGATAAAGCCGAGGGCGAAGACTTTTTGCGTTTTCATTCGTCAAGTGTTCGTAAATCCGTGTTTTCTGCAGCAGAAGAAGAAGGAGAAGGGGAAGAAGAAGATATGGCGGGACGAGTTACGATTGGAGGGAATGGTGGTGGCCAAGGCCAAGGGAACTCTAATCAACACGGAGGTGGAGGCGCAGGCCGAGGCGGAGGCGCAGGCGCAGGCGGAGGCGGAGGTGCAGGCGCAGGCGCAGGCGCAGGCGCAGGTGGTGGGAACTTCAACTTCAACTTCAATCAGCCGGGCGCTGGAAGGGGAGGTCCCTTCCCAGGTGGATGGGATTTCCGATGGGGATCTGGGAACGTGGGTGGTGCAGAAGCGGGAGCAGGGTGGGACTACCAATGGGGCTACGGATCTGGCCCGGGACCCTGTGCTTTTGGATTCAGCTCCGGTGCTTCTCCTTCGGGTGACAGCGCCGGGTACGGTTTCGGATGGAGCACCGGAGCTGGATACGGTGGTGGTGGTGGTGGTGGTGGTGGGAATTCATCATACGGTGGGTTAGGGTTTAGATTTGGGGGCTCTGGCGGTAATTTTCATGGAGGCCGAGCCAACGGCGGTGGTTCTGGTGGCGGCGGCGGCGGTAACAGCGGCAGGGCGACCAATTGAGCAGGAAAAATCCATCATAATTAATAATAATCAGCTTATATTATTATACGAATAAGTGCAATATTAATTAGTACCTCCCCCTGTTTCTACACTTATGTGTGCAGCATGTCATTACAGTTACTCTCTGTTGCTGCATATGAAGTATTGTATTACCACAGCTAGGTGATAAACATATGTATTAATGCTGCTGCTGCTGTTTTTCTGTTTATTTATCGTGTAAAGTAATTTTGTATCCAGACAGTGAGTTTGTTTGTACTGTTCTATGTAACAAATTTATATTAAATATATATATGTGTGTGTTTCTTTTCCACTTTTATACAATGTCCTATTTATATCTGACTAAGTAACTCTATTATTTATGATTAACTTGCAGAACATTTTAAAAAAATAATTTGTGGTGCTTTTTTCCTTTGGGTATAGATAATGAACTAATTAATTGCTCAGGAAGAGGTCATTTGATTAAATATTTATTTGAAGTAAACAAAAGTCAAGCGACTTTGTGAACACAACAACGTGTGAAAACACAATTGTGTGACCAATCTGAGTCATATAAATGATAAGAAGATAAGTTCTGATTTTCAATTAAAGAGAGAACAAAAACAGTAAGATAACACAATCAAATACAAATATGGTGAAGTAAAACACCTCTCAATCAATGGAAAGTAAGGAAAGAAGAGCACCACCACCACCAACAACAACGACAATAAGGCAACGATAGCGGAATAAAAGAGTCATGTTGGGTCTCATCGAGGTAAGACAAGTAATCCATTCAATCACTTAAAACCTTTGCTTTGACAAATCACCAATTCAACACCATTTGTCGACCTTCAACAAAGAGCACTACTAATCAATCTCGTGTCCAAACACTCAAGGGCTTTTTTTTCCCATCGATCTTCAATGACTTAATGTGAAGAACAAGAAGGATTTGTTACTGTTGATTTCAATGCATTCCCTATGTGAACAGAAATCTCATCTGTGTATCAATCAATATTGTCCCAAATGATCTTGTCTTTGAAAGAAAAGAGAAGAATTGGTGGAATAGTACTAAGGTCGTTGTTGCCATCATGAATATTATCAAGAATAATTTTTGTAATTAATCAAACTTTCAAGAAGATGATGGTTTTCTTAGAAGTACTTTTGAATTTTATTTTTTGCTTTGTGAAGTTTACATAAATCATGTTGATTGCTTATAATTGGGGAATGGTGTTAATTTAGTAAGAATTTGCCTGTGAGACCTAGTATTTATCATTCATACCATAGTTATTCATAATATTTACTTATGTTATTCACAATACCTAGTATTTTGCCTGGGTTGCTTGAGATAATTTTTGTATTTTGCCGCCTTTCTATATTTTTTGAGTCGAGTTTAGGTAATGCTTACTGGTAGGATCAGGAGTTTTTATTCTCAATTTTTATGATCATTTAATTGTCTTAGGCTATTCAGTTATATCTAACAATTATTTTTGACTCAAGTTCAAGCAGTACAACTTCTTTTCCCTCTTTTATTTTTTGCTATAAGTAAAACAGTATTAGGGATTTTGTTTTTCATTCTCGAATCTTGCCTTCTGTCTACTTCCTTTTTTGCATGGTTCTTGGGAGATTTTTGAAGGGACACATAAGGCCACAAGGTCTTGATTTATACAGAGTCAAGTTCTTCTTCTTGCAACCACCTATAGGCAACGATTGAAAATTTTTTGAGCTCTACATTGAAGATTTTGGGCTTAATAGTTTCTCACCATCCACTACTGAAAATTGCACGTCTGTAGTTTTAGCCTTCAAACTTGGAGAACCAATTATGTTGTTTTGGAATCCTTTTGTGGATGAGTGGATTTTCGATGCATACTCGAGGATTGGTGGATTTCAAATGCTGTGGATGTGATCGTTGGTATTATGGCCTTACTTTTGAAGGTTGTGTGGTTTCTATTGATCTGGATGAGAATCCATCTTTAAGCTCAATCAACCTGGTTGAAACTAGATGTTTGGATGACAAGTTTTCTTATAGACATAATTTTGAGAATATGTCTAATGGAAGTTTAGTTACTAGTACTCTTGTTGGTCAAGGGTATGATATAATTTAGAGTCATGTATTTATTGGAGTGTTTGTTTTAGGTCTTTGAATTTTAGTTGTTTTAGGTCTCTTTATCTTTATCTAGTTGTAAATATACTATTTTAGTTTGGTTTATTAATGAATGAATGAATGTTGGTATTTTGTTGGTATTTCTTTCATCCTTGTTGAAAGGCTTCATATCATTGAATCGATTCTTCATAGTTTATACATCTTGCTCAGAATACTAACTTTTTTAAATAGTTTTAAGTTTTTGTAAGAGATGTTTTATAACCTTCTTCATTTTACTCCTATCTCATCAACCTATAAATTATATTGAACTAAATTAATAGTAATTTGATCTTTGAATTTCATGGCATGCATTCTTTGGTTTATTTGTCCTTGGTAGCAGTTATGATGTCAATGTTTGAAATGGTTGCTTAGGTGATTTGTCTAAACCTTTTGAAGTGCTTATAATTGGTAGGTAGTCTAGTTGCACTTTTTTGGTAACCCTTATTTTCAATTATACTCTAGTTTTAAAATGGTTCTCAAGGGTAGTTATAAATAGTTCCATTTTGTCATTATGAGTCGTTTATTACTAGTTATATACAATTATAGTATAGTAATTTTTATTTTATAATTCATCTTTGTGTTTGGGATTTTCCTATTATCTTGGTTGTAATGGTTTTTGGTTTGTAGTCTAATATGGAGGAATTTGCCGATCTCTGGAAGAATCTTAATTCAGACGTAGGTGAACTAGTGTTTTTGTCTTTGGGTGATACTACGCATCTTTGTGGAGTTGCAAAGGCTATTCATTTTTTAACAATGTTGACGTTTTCCTGTAGGCATCTTATTTGTTTTAGTTTTCTATTTTTTAAAATAAAATTTAATTATATAATTAGTTAATCTATAATATAATCAACTATGTGTTAAGGTTTCATCCTAATTTGAATTATATTCACTATTAATTTTTAATCTAAAATTTAACGGTTACAATTTAATAAAATAGGTTGAATGTTAAGGCCTTTAAATCAAGAATTAATAGTTATTTAATTTAAATAAAAATTTCACTATGTATTTATAGATATCTAATAAATATATATACGGTCATTTCTTCATCATCATGTCTTTATGGAAAATAAAAACTTACCTATATACTTCTTATATATAGTCACCTACGTACAAAATGTCCCCATCAAACATAGTAGCAACATAACAATAGTGCAAAAAGGGAAAAACGGAGATAAGAAGATAAGCAGCTCTCTCTCTCTCTCTCGCGTTTCCATTCTCCTCACCTCATTTTTCTCTTCTGGAGGAATCGAATCGGCAATGGCGCAGTCGCTGGCAAAGCCCCTCGCCTCTTCCTCCTCCCTCTCTGTTGTTGTCTCCGGAAGAGGTTTAGCTGTCTCCGTCCCCAGTTTCAATTCCTCTACTGTCTCCTTCCCCAGGGTAATAGTTCCTTCTGCTGTTTCTTTTCTTTCCTTGTGTTTCCACTTGCATTATTCGTACCCTCATCATCATCATCAGAATAAGCAGAGTGGTGGTGGTGGCGGTGGCCTGCGCATCCAGTGCGTGCGTGTTGGAGGCGTGGAGATCCCCAACAACAAGAGGATCGAGTACTCCCTCCAGTACATCCACGGCATCGGCCGCTCCAGGGCTCGCCAGATTCTCTGCGACGTCACTCTCGAGAACAAGATCACCAAGGACCTGTCCGACGACGAGCTCATCACCCTCCGTGACGAGGTCTCCAAGTACATGATCGAGGGAGACCTGGTCTGCCACCATTCCTTTTTTTCTCTTCCTTTTTTCTTTGCTTTTCACTTCATTCCGACAATAAACATCATTTGCTTTCCTCTTGTTGTTCTTCTTCTTCTACAGAAACGTTTCAATCGCCTCGCCATTCAGAGGCTCAAGGAGATCAGGTGCTACAGAGGTATAAGGCACGACCTTGGCCTCCCCTGCAAAGGCCAGCACACCAAGAACAACTGCCGCACCCTCAAGGGCAAACGTGTCGCCGTCGCCGGAAAAAGGAAGAAATAAATTATCTTATATTCAAGCAACTACTTCCATTATTCAAAAGATGTCTATTGCTATATACATGTTTACTCATCAGTAATTTTAACTTCCGTGCTTCTTCTCTTTCCCATTTTTTCTCTACGCAAATTTGCATTTTGTCTTCCCATTTGTCTCCCAATCATTCCGACAGACCTATGGATTTATGTTATTTCTCTCTTGAACTTTATAAGTTTCCCAATCTCTTCTACTTATCTTAGTTATGAAGCGCTATTTTAAGCCACTTGGTCATGTCACTAACCCCGCATAATGGGAGTATTGTTGGATGAAGAGCTACAGAGTAGGTGGTAGCTACTCATACACCGCCTTGATCCTCTTCTCTGCGTGTTATATTCTTGTTTTTTTTTTATAAATGCCTGTTATATTCTTGTTGGATGCAAAACACATGCTTGTTAACCAAACCATGCTTCACAATCTTCTGTCGTATTTTTGTTGTTTAAATACTCTTTTCCCTAGCTTATCATCTACTGTGTCGTAAAGCATACCATATAAGGTTCTTTCACTTTTATATATTTTTTAAACTGATATCAAGTAATGTTGTATGCTTAGTTTTGTTCACTTATTCACTTATATAGAATAATGTTGTATGCTTAGTTTTGTTCAAGTAATCCATAAACTCTATGCTATTTGATGGCTATGAACCAAAGTTTCTAGGTCCCCAAAAATTTTAGAAAATAGGGAAAAAATTTATTGAGATGAAAGGTGTGATGTCTATTAGATGCTTACCAATAGAATACACATTGTTGGATATCAGAATATGATCGATGATGCATTGCTCCTAATAGAACCAGCTAACTCATTGAACTATTCAGTCACATGATTGAAAGAAATCTCATAAGAAAACCTGCTCTTTTTGTCTTTTGCATTCGTTTTTTTGGATGAGATCCTAACTTTCCCTGGCTGCAGCTTGTTGGTAGAAAGTAGAATCACAGTCTGGTAAAGTAGTCTCACTGCAGCTTACATCTATTATTTTTGCTTCTGAAAAATAGTATGTCAATCCTAAAAAACAAAAAAAAAAAAACTATTGATGACCCATATTATCTACCTAAACTTCTCAAATATCATGATGAAATGAATATGAATCTAACCAAGAAATTATCTTGGTTGCAGCCTGTTTTATTGTAAATGAAAGTCATAACAGAAGGCCATTTTTAACTTCTTGTTCCTTTTGTGATGAAAAAAAATATAATAAAGTTCTCTTGTTTAGATTGTTTTTACATGATTTAAGAATCCGTCAGTCTTGCTCTTTAAGCTTTTATATACATTGTGCCCCAGGGGTTACTATTGCCTCATATGCATGTCTTGTGATTTTCTTGTGTGTACATTTTCCATGTCTTGGATATTTTACTAAGTTTTTCTTTATATGCTTTTCTGAAACCAGCATTTTCTGACCAATATGTTCACTACCAACTACTGAATACCATGCAAATCAAATTCTTTTGTCACCAATTTCTTTCAGTATAGGACAACTTTTAGATGGGTAGAATTGTTATTGCCATATATTTTAATTTTAATGTGGAGAAAATTTTTAAGCAGCAATGAAATTAAACTAATGGATGTTTGAGTTTTGCCATGCTACGCAAATTATGAAGGATATTCTGAGGACAAGCAAATTTTAACTGGGATTAATGTAGTTTGACTGTGTGGACCATGTCAGAATTGTTAAGTGAATCTGTCTGCTCTGTGTTTTTCTGATGTCCATTGACTGGTTAGGATTTTACAGTTTTCTTTCAACATCTGCATTTTGGCATTATGTTTTTGTAAATTTTCACTTTCTAATAGCCTTGGCACATTGGTTATATTTGTTTATTTACATGATTTATTATCTTATAAAACATGGTGGCAACTCTATTTCTTTCTGTTTTAGTTTGATTTGCATGATGATGCAAAACTCTAAGTTGTTTCACAAGTTGTTTTGGGCAGGGTTAACTCAAGCCTTTTTCAAGGTGTTTTTTTTTCTGAAGTCCGTGATTGATTAGGGTTTCACAATTTCCTGTTAAATGTTTGCACTTTGGCCTTTTTTTTTTTGTGAATTTCCACTTTTCATTATCCTTCATGCATTGGTTATATTTATTTTATTTACATGTGTTATGATTTTATAAAACATGGTGTCAACTCTACTTCTTCCTGTTATACTTTGATTTGCATGATCATACCAAGCATCAGGTAGTTCTGTAAGATGTTTTCTTCCCATGCTCCCATCACTATGGAGGTGTTTTTCTGTTGAGGTGGTATAGTTGGACTCTCTTCTTCCATTAGTTACTCCCATAGTGTCCTGTGTTGTGGACATTTTGGTTGTTTTGATAATAAATTCTTTCTTTCCATGGCTGAAAAAGGGTTTTGAAATTTTGATCCTCCAGAGCAGGTGCACTGCAGGAAGATGGGATATAACCATGTCACATATGAAAACTGATCAGTATAGAAAGGTCTATAAAGGTTATAGTAAACTTCAATTTTGTTTTGAAGTCTTTACTCTCCTAATTGATGTTAAGGTCATCCCTAGAAAGCTTCTGTGCCTTACAGGAGATGGTTGTTTGATTGTTTCTAAATGTGTAATCTCAATTGGCTTTTCATTTGTAATTTATTTATTCCTTCTCTTCTTGTTTCGTTCACTGACATGATGTATTGATGGTAAAGTTCTAATTGTCTGCTATTGCATTATTGCATTCTTGATCCTGACGTCTCTTGAGTCTCGAAATGTCCCATGTTTGTGTTCAAGCGATGAGTATTTACTCTAATGTAATCCGCGTTTAATGACGAAGGCACAGCTTGCTTATCACTTGAGTGTGATATCTGTGATGTCTGCCCCTTAGCATGCTTGAGTGTATTGAGGTTTCAAAATCCGTCCCCTTTCAGATCAGAACGCGCGGAAGTTGGTTTTGCGTTTCACCTAGCATTTTTGTGCCTCTTTGATAAGAAGTATTTTGATTTATTTTCTTTGATAGAATTCTGATTGCAAAAATTTGATAAAGCTCACAAAACGAAAATTCTATACGGGATTTTTTTGAAGTTGAAAAATGCAGATACTGAGAGAATTAACTTGGATGAAGCAGATACATGCTTTTACAAGATTGTAGGCTTGTACACTTACAGATCTTCGAAAATTTTGAGTCACGGATGGTCTAGTGTAGTTTTTTTTTGGTAATCGTTACTATTAATATTGTTCTTGACTATGTAAATCAACATTAAGAGATAAAACCAGTTCAAAATTATATGCCTCATGGAATCTTAAGTTTCAAATAAAATATCAGTCAATGTTCGTATGACAAATATAAAGTTTCAGCAAAAATAATGTACTCAGTACACATGGATTAATAGAATATTAATCACTGCCTGAGTTGCTCTTCAGTGGAGATCAGAATGTTCTGTGATTGGTCATCTACTATCATGTTTTGTAGAGTAGAATGTGTTCGAATGTAGGATTTCATCTTTTTCAAATCCTGTGTTCAGATTTACTATTCAACAATGTATAAGAGAAATAATATCATTGATAATCAAACTTAAAACTTTATTTGTTCCTTTAAAAATTCTATTGTTTCTTTCATTTCATATAGTTCAAAATATAGCATGAATTAGAGTATATCATCAATGTATAAGAATATCAAATTTCAAAGTAGGTGGGGAGGTAAATAAATCAGCAATCTTAAAAACTACAGGGTACATTGTGTTTGAGATAAAAACATTCCAAATGAAGTTAGCAAATGAGTAATGAATAAACAGGTAAATAATCGATTCATAATGGTCATTACAAAAAATATAAATATTAGAGTCAGTCCAATCTCTCTTGCATAAGTTTTCTTTAGTAAGTACTTTGTTAAAAAAAACTAACAATGAGAAAAGTTTGATCTTGAGAGGCACTCAGCTTTCCATAGCTCAGAAGATAGATGAAATCTGTAGCCTCTATCATTAAGAATTGTATAACAGGACTTCACAGTAAAATTATTATTAGATGTTAGGGTCCAATTCAGAATGTCATCTTCAAAGAGTAAGTGTGTATTACTTAGAATTTCTACTAACCCATCTGCTTGGGCTTGAATAATTGGATAGTTATCATATGATATAGAATTAGAAAATAAACTATCAAAGTTAGACTTGAATATTTCTATGAATTTTTTGACTGAAGCTTTCTTATGTTTTACCTTATTATACAAGTTAGGAAACAAATTTCTAAGTTTTTCTCCCTTCCACCACTTATTTTCCCAGAAAATAACATTATTACCACTTTTGACGTGAACAGAAGAGAAGTAGTTGACAATATCAAAGCATCCTTCGATATCCCCAAAGAGGAGAAGATTTATCAACTGCTGAGTTCAGAATGGCACTAGGCCATGCCCTTGAAAGGTATCTAGTCTTTATTATTTCTTTCCATTTTAAGTTAAAGGAATCAGATAGGAGCTACCATACCAATTTGCTTTTGAGTGCTATGCAAAATTTTCTCAAATTTATTATTCTCCAATCCTTTTGTGCTTTTGATTTACAAATGGAGTCCCACTTAACCAAATGATAAGAATGGTTTGTTGATGAGCTAGATTTCCACAGAGATCTACTTCTGAGCTTGTCAATTTCTTTTTCTACCTTAGTGGAGAAGTGTAGAACCGATTGATAGCATGTAGGAATAGCCATGAGGACTGTATTGACAAGAGCTAATCGGTCTCCTAACGATAGGTATTTTACTTTCGAAAGAGATAATTTGTTAGATATTTTTTCAATAACTGGGGTCCAGTCTTTATAGGTAGCTTTCCTGTAATGCAAAGGTAGCCTAAGATATTTGATTGGTAAAGATTCCACAATACATCCAAGGATTTGAGAATACCTGGTGATGGAGTGATTTGAAACTCCAATATCAATGAGAGATGACTTATGAAAGTTGATTTTAAGTCCAAAACAAGATTGAAAACAACGTAATATCCTCTTAATGTTTATTATGTTTTCCTCCTTTGTGGATAGGAATAAAATGGTGTCGTCTGCATATTGTATGTTTAATATATTGGGTCCTCTATTAGTGAATTGAATCCTAGATATGAGGTTATTACTTGAAGCAAGGGTTAGCATTCTGTTCAAAATATGGGTGACCACAATGACAAGGAGGGGAGAAAGAGGGTCTCCCTGTCTCAGCCTGTAACCATGTCGACCCAGGGGTCCTACACGGAGTCGCGCTAGAGAGAGGAGATCACAGCCATGCCAAGATGGCGAAGGCGTAGGATAGGATAAAAGAAAAAGAAAAGAGGAGTCGCCACTTAGTCTTTTAAGGAAAAGACGAGGAAAACCACAAAAGACTGAATGCATGAGATGCAGATGCAAAGGCTGGATGTCTGCTAACCAGAGGATGGGTAAGGATTCCTATTACGCACGAGGAAGGTGTTAGGCACCCTCGTACGCTCAAGAAACTCGGTCTTTCTAGCCTAAATCGCTTGCTAAAGGTTGAATGAATGCTTGCTAAGCCTAAATCATGCTCTAATCATGCTAATATGTATGCTATGACAAAATGGGATGAATGTGCAAGATGATGTGCGAAAATTGCAAAGAAATCCACATGAAATAACTAAATCGCAAAGTATGACACGATAAAGGAAATCACATGAAATGACGAGATTTTTGTAAAGAACGCCTCTGAAAACCATATTGATGTCAAAAGGATAAAAGGTGGAGTCAACCCAAGTCCTTGGAATCATGGAAAAAGTTGTGAAAATCAAAGGGGAGAAATAATCTGCAAATGGGCCAATGTGGGCCTTTCAGTCAATTAGTGTACGCCCTCGAGCGATGAAATACAAATCAAATCAAAAAATCTGAAATGTAGGATTAAAACGAATCAAATCGGATATTGGATAAGAAACTCTGAAAGCAAAGTGAAGAAAGAAATCCATGAAAGAAAAGTATGAGATGCTGGCTTGCTAAATAGGGATGCAAATGTGAGGAGAAATTATATGAAATGCATGGATAAGTGCCTAAATGTGCAAAAATTCTAAAGAATGGCCTAGACAAGGATTATGCAAGACTGAGTGCAAAAATTGAGATACATGCTCATGAATTGGAGGCACAGGGGCAATTTGGTCATTTCCCTAGTCAGATGTGATAAATGCTAGCATGATAGTGATGCATGGTCTAAGTTATGTCAAAATGTGTGTCAAATGTCTAGAAGATGTTATTTGCAAGAAAACATGGAGAAGAAAAACAACAAAATGATGTAAACACAATAAAGAATAAGCATAAGGGTCAAGATGCAAAATTCACAAAAAGGAAAGAGAATCTAGATGAAAAATATGCACATAACTCCTATTCTAACATGCAGATGATGGATCCAATGTCAATCTGGCACTGAGATGTGAAAATTGCACTGGGGTAATTTCCTAAAAACTTAGAGTCTAAAGTGCAAAATTCACACATAAGCGCAAATGTGGTCAAAATGTGAGACTAAAGATCAATTCACAATGAAAACATCATTTTTAAATGGAATCTATGATTAAGTGTAAAATATGACATGTAATGAGTGCAAATTATCCCAAAATATGCAAGAAAACATTTTAAACCCTAAATGATGGGTTTAGAAATAATCTAAGGGCCTATACGCAAATTATATATGCTCAGGAATGATTTGATGTGAATCTAGGGACTTTTATGCAAAATTTTAGGACCTGAATGTGATAAAAATTAGGTTTTTATACTGGTCAGTGTAATTATGAAGTTTCCTAATGTTTAGGATGCAAAATGTGCAAAGAAAACTCATTTTTTAAAGTTCTAGGGGCTTAATGCAAAAGATCATGACTAAAATGTAAAGAAAATTCAATTTTATTGATAGTCAGTGTGATTTTTAAATCTTTTAGGGCTCAGATTGCAAATTTCTAAGAGAAAATTCATTTTTAAAAGATTCTAGGGGCTAAATGCAAATGTTCAGGACTTAAATGTGATAAAAACTTAATTTTAATGATGATCAGTGTGATTTTTAAAATATTCAGGGTCCATAATGCAAATTTCATAGAGAAAACTCATTTCAGAAAGCTTCAGGGGCTAAATGCAAATGTTCAGGACTTAAGTGTAAAGAAATAATGGTTTCAGGGACCTTGATGTGATAAAAACATGCATGAATACATTAAGAATGAAAAACCTAAATACGTAGGGGATTGTATGCAAATTTTGCAGAGAAAAAGAAATAAATGAATGTTTTTTTAAATTACAGGGATTTAATCATAAAAAGAAAGGACTAAATAAAAATAAACAAAGGACCTAAGTGCAAAACACCGAGAACTTAAGGACCTAGCCTTAAACTATTCCATTCGAAGTTCGCCGGCGCTCTGATCTCCAGCGAGGGCTTCAACGGGACTCCAGTGACTGGCCAAAGGTGCTGCGGTGGCGGAAGTAGGTGGAAGCAGCCTAGGAAGTTTCATGGAGGCACGACGACGATCTCCGGGAGACTGGGCAAGGCTGGGGTGGCCTGAGGCCTCCCCCCCACCTCGCGCTCCGATGAGGTGTTCCGTCAGCGCCGGAGAAGATGACAGTGGAGGGGTTGGAGGCGTGCAGGCGGTCCAAGCGGAGCGGCGACGGCTCGGAAGCTTTGGAGAGGCACGATGGAGCTCTGGGAGATATCGGCATGCTCCGGGGAGGTCTGGAGTGCTCCTTCCACCTCTGACTCTGGCAACAGGCACGGCGGAGGTGGGGGTGTAGCTCTGAGGTTTGTGGCGACGGTGTGGCGGTATGGAGATGCTCGTGGCGAGGTGGTGTCGCTTCCTGGAGTAACGATGAGAAGTGGGGGTGCCTGGTGTACTCGGGTGCGTCCTCGATGGCGAACGACAGTACGACGACGACGGTGACGGAGCAGCGACGACAGTAGGGAGGCTCCTGGTTCGCGAGAGGCCTGGGAAGCTCCTCCGGAGCGAGGGTACTCCGGGAGGAGGAAGTGGAAGAAGGAGAAGTGTCCTAGAGGTCTCCCTCCACTGCAGGGAGGCTATGGGCTCACCAGAGTGGTGAACCCATCACCGAAGACAGGGATGACGGCGTACAAGAGGTGCCGCTCCACTGTGACACGATCCAGGGGGCCTAGGGGACCTAAAAGACTGGACGGAATTGAAGTAGAGGGAGGAGAATTGTACGTGGCATGCAAGATGTCCTCTCCGACGTGGCGGGTCGACGGCAAGGCTCCTCTGGTGGCGGCTCTGGATTACGGAAAAAGGGCTGATGTGGTTTGGGAAATTGGGGCTGGATACTCTCGTAGGTTGGTTGTCGAGGGAGGAGGGCTTTGGATCGCTGGGGAGAGGCTGGAATCTCACGGATGTCGATTGGAAGATCCTCAGTTCGTCGACAGCGGCAAGTTTTATACTCCGACGAGGCTTTCCAGAGCCCTTGATCTTCCTCCCTCCAGCGGATGAGCGTCGTTGGATCGGGCATGGGCTGGAGGAGGTTGACTGGAGATCTTGGGGCTCTAAGATTTGCTCCGAGGTTTGCGGGACGTCGTCGGAGTCTTTGTCGGAAAAATTAGGGGTTGCTGGAACTCTCGTCGGAATTTTTTTTGACTTTTGTAAGGTTTGAAATTGCATTTTTGAATAGAAAAGTGTTGGGCTTAGGGTTTTGGGTTTTTCTTTTGGTTTTTTTTGTTTTTGGAAATTTTGGGGTTTTAGGGTTTTAATTTTAGGTTTTTAATTGGGTTTTGTGGGTTTAATTTAATTTCTGATTTTGTAATTTAGGGTTTAATTAATTGGTTTGAAATTAGGGTTTTGATTAGTTTAGGGTTTTTGTTTTGGGATTTTTAGGGATTTTTTAGGGTTTTGATTTTAAGTTTTTAAATTAAGGTTTTGAATTTTAATTTAGCCTTTTTATTTATGTTTTATGATTTTAATTAAATTTGTGGTTATGGTTTAATTAATTGGTTTTAAATTAGGGTTTTAATTATTTTAGTTTATTTTATTTTATTTAATTTTTGGGATTTTCATGGATTTTAGGATTTTTGATTTTAAGTTTTTAATTAGGGTTTTGTGATTTAAATCTGATTTTTAATTTTGGGACTTAGGGTTTAATTAATTGGTTTGAAATTAGGGTTTTGAATTTTAATTAGGGTTTATTGGTTTGTTTAGGTATTTTTGGATTTTAAATTAGGGTTTATTGGGTTTTTTAGGGTTTTTGTGTTTATTTAGGGTTTTTGGATTGATTAGGGTTTTGAATTTTAATTAATTAGGGTTTTTGTTGGATTTTGACTTTAATTAGGGTTTATTGGTTTATTTAGGGTTTTTAAATTTTAGTTAGGGTTTATGGTTTTATTTAGGATTTTTTGGTTGATTAGGGTTTTTGAATTTCAATTAATTTAGATTTTTAATGGATTTTGACTTTAATTAGGGTTTTCTCTTAATTACTTGGATTTTAATTGGATTTAAGTGGATTTTATTTCATTTTGACTTGAATTTGGTTTTTTTTGTTTTATTAATTGGATTTTAAGTGGATTTAAATTTGATTTTGACTTGAGTTAGGGTTTTTGTTTTATTAATTGGATTTTAAGTGTTTTAAATTTGATTTCGACTTGAATTATGTTTTTTGTTTTATTAATTATATTTTAAATGTGTTTTATTTGGTTTTTATTTTAATTAGGTTAGAGTAGACTAGTGTGGGCTTGAATGGGCTAGGGTTTTGCTGGTTGCAACTAGAGCATCATCCGGAAGAGCTTGTTGCCAAGTGACTTCAAAATCGAGCTGTCTACGGATGCCCCTCCCTGAGCGAAGTCGAGGGAATTGAGACCGATACTCAGGGTTGACAAGACACTCCACCTGAGTCTACGGGAGAGTGGTATTTGCTGTGGGGCCGTGAGCCATTTATTCGGCGGATGCGCTGAAAAGTCATGACTCGTGGCCCATGCATGATGGTGATGCAAAGGATGACCCTAATGCTGGGTGATGCTGAAAATGAGTGGGTAACTCAACTCTCGGAGGGGAGCATGAGGGATTTCCCGACTCGTGTCAAGGGGTGTCTGGGCAAGTTTGTCAGACTTATAGGTCGGGGGCAAACTTGGCGAATGACAGACCTTCCGGCCCATGGGAATGCATGGCAAGATGCCAAACTTGCCGACCGAGGGATAGACTGATGACAGATGTCAACCGGATAGTCTAGGGGTATCAGCCCGCTCCTGACAATATGATAGTTGTCAACCAGATAGTTAGGGCTATCAGCCTAAGAGAATGGGCATTAGATGAAACCACCAAACTTGGAAACTAAGGGACAAAGCATGATAAGTTGACGGATGTACCGACCGGAT
Organism: Posidonia australis; assembly: GCA_024699735.1. Taxonomy (NCBI): domain Eukaryota; kingdom Viridiplantae; phylum Streptophyta; class Magnoliopsida; order Alismatales; family Posidoniaceae; genus Posidonia; species Posidonia australis. The sequence goes on from JAMKQA010024228.1 coordinate 29,777, forward strand.
AGTTCGAGTTATTAGCCTGATAATGAGTTGACGGACTCAACACCGGATAGTTAGGGCTATCAGCTCGATGATGAGTTGACAGACTCATTGCCGGATAGTTAGGGCTATCAACCTACTAATGAGTTGATGGACTCATCAAGGGATAGTTAGAGTTATCAGCCCGAGAAAAGGGGCATTAGGATTCGTCCATCTGGGACGAATCCAGGATGGGATCATCTAGACATCGCCTAATCTAGGCAGGGATAGAAATAACACTTGTTTGCTTTGAACAAGTCCCAGCAGGATAGATTGAGTTTCGTCCCAATTGGTACAGAAACCCAGGATGGCTTCGTTTGTCCAGGTTAGGGCAACAAAATGATATTCCTAACTGTTAGCTGGGTGGACCCCAGTGCCAAGTCGACAGGCAGAAAAAAGGCAGCAGTGTGAAAAAATTGAGACATGTTATAGCAATGGGAATTCCCTGTCAATTTCAGTCATCCAAACAAGCTGGAAAATGTGTCCCAATGAATTTATTATAGCAGTCAAATATAATGATGTGATTACACTTATTTTCCAATCTGTTGTGAACAAGTAGCATAAAACACAGTGCTAAGATAAAAGGATCTCCTCCGGACCTAGAGGAGTCACAAGAAAAAGGATAAAGTCTGTTCCTAGGGGACCAGGAATCAGTGACTCGGATCTCCTCCGGACTTAAAGAAGTTACGAGAAAAGGGATAAAGATTGTTCCTGGGGGACCAGAAATCAGCGACTCGAATCTCCTCCAGACTTAAAGGAGTCACGATAAAAGGGATAAAGACTGTTCCTAGGGGACCTGGAATCAGCAACTCGGATCTCCTCTGGACTTATAGGAGTCACGAGAAAAGGATAAAGGCTTTTCCTAGGGGACCAGGAATTAGCGACTCGGATCTCTTTCGGATGTAAAGGAGTCACGAGAAAAGGGACAAAGGCTGTTCCTAGGGGGACCAGGAATCAGCGACTCGGATCTCTTCTGGACTTAAAGGAGTCACGAGAAAAAGGATAAAGGTTGTTCCTAAGGGGACCGGGAATCAGCGACTTAGAACTTTTCCGGACTTGAAGGAGTCACGAGAAAAGAGACTAAGGTTGTTCCTGGGGAGACCAGGAATCAATGATTCAGAACTCCTCCGGATTTAAAGGAGTCACGAGAAAAAGGATAAAGGCTGTTCCTAGGGGGACCAGGAATTAGCAACTCGGAACTCCTCCGGACTTAAAGGAGTCATGAGAAAATGGATAAAGGCTGTTCCTAGGGGACTAGGAATCAACGACTCGGATCTCCTCCAGACTTAAAGGAGTCACGAGAAAAAGGATAAAGGCTGTTCCTAGAGGACCAGGAATCAACGACTCGGTTCTCCTCTGGACTTAAAGGAGTCACGAAAAAAAGGATAAAGGCTATTCCTTGGGGACCAGGAATTAGCGACTCGCATTTCCTCCAGACTTAAAGGAGCCACGAGCAAAATGATAAGGACTGTTCCTAAGGGACCAGGAATCAGCGACTCAGATTTCCTCCAGACTTAAAAGAGTCACGAGAAAGGATAAAGGCTGTTTCTAGGGAACAAAGAATCAGTGACTCGGATCTCCTCTAGACTTAAAGGAGTCATGAGTAGGGAAAGGTTGTTCCTAGGGGACCAGGAATCAACGACTCAGAACTCCTCCAGATTTAAAGGAGTCACGAGAAAAAAGACAAAAGGCCGTTCCTGGAGGACCAGGAATCAGAGACTCGGATCTCCTCCGGACTTAAAGGAGTCGCGAGGAAAAGGGACAAAGGGCTGTTCCTAGGGGACCAAGAATCAGCGACTCGGATCTCCTCTAGACTTAAAGGAGTCACGAGAAAAGGGAAAGGGTTGTGTGCAACTTGCTTGCTAGCCAAGAGATTTGTTCTATGTGCAGCGCGCTTGCCTCGTTGTGTAACTACTCTATCTGTTCACTTGATGATGGCTGATCTGGATTAATTACTACTCGGATTCTGCACTGATGCAAAGAGCTTGGCTAGATAAGGGTTTCATGAGGGCATTGTTTCCTCCTCGAATAAGATGGACTTGTTGGATGATTTTTGACTGACTTTTGGGAGTTAGGCTTTGGTATTGGACTGTTGACTGCGCTCTCGCCTGTTGATCGGGGGAGTACAGATATTCTAACTTTGCTCTGATCTCAGAGGCTCATGGCTATTATTGTCCTCATTTCTGTTAAAAATATATTTTGTTTTGATGATTATATCTGGACTAATGAATTTTTATATATTTTCATGAAAGAAAAACTCACTTGTTGTAAATGACGTACTTAGAAAAAGTTGAAGGTCATGTAAACTGTATGATATATTGGAAATGTATATTGAGTTATGTATACTTAGAATTTGTTGTAAATCAAAGAAAGTATCAAAATCGGCATACCGAAGGAAAATCGGTATACCTATACAGCAAAAATTGACATACAAAACGGCACTCCGAGACTGAAGATGAAGAATCCAGAAACGACATACCGAAGAAAAACAGCATACCGATGCAGGAACAATCGACACATACAACGGAGTTCCGAAACATATTGTGATGACAAAACTGAAGGAAAAACGGCATACCAGGTTAGAACGGTATACCGTCTCAAGAAAATTCGACATACCGAAATAGTTCCGGCATACCGAATTGTCCAAGAGTTGCAGATTGAAGACTGGTTTGGCATTCCGATGATCAAAACGGCGTACCGATTATATAGCCATTTTTTTGACCGTTTTCTAGCCATTAGACACATGTTTCGACGGTTCCTTGGCTATAAATAGGGCCTCGATGTGTCTTGATAGAACAACACATTTTCTAAGATACTTGTACTTCTTTAATTCTCTGCTCAAATTCTATCCTCATTCTCGTCACAAGCAAAATTGTATTACAGTGTAAAAGCGTTCTGTGAGAGGGAAGTCATTGATTGTAAAGCTACAAGGGGAAGCTCTAACTTCTTGGGGAACATGAAGTGGAAGGAGCTAATTGTTTTGGTGGGATTGCGAACACAAGTAAGTGTTGCATCTTTTGCATATAAAGGGAAAATCTCAAAAGGGTCTTGAGGAGTGGACTAGGCCGGGGTTTGGCCGAATCACTATAAATAACGTGTATCTTCATTGTCTCTTATCTTCTTCATGTGCATGAGTTAGTATAAATTTCAATCTTGTATGATTTTGATAGAGCTTCTTATTACATACTTCATTTTGTCAAACTTATACCTAAAATTGGATAATTTTATATTAGAAAAGTAAGATTCTCTATTCACTCCCCTCTAGAGAAGCCACTCGATCCTACAATTGGTATCAGAGCAAGGTGTAGACACCCCGATTTTGAGGTAACCCAGAGATGAGTATCCTCATGTTGCTTTGGATGTAATCAACCCTTGAACTGAGCCCCAAAACATTAGCCAAAGCTCCAACCAGAATTATGTGAGCAGGACTGGCGCACCAAGGTGGCGCACTAAGGTGGCGCACCAAGGTGGCGCACATAACTGGCTCACCAACCTGGCGCCCAGCTCTGGCTGCTGACCTTCCATCTTCCGGGCTGTTACTCTTGCAAACGAATATTCGAGGCTTTTCGTTTGCAAGACCCCTTTGTAACCTCCCTAGAGACCACTAT
>JAMKQA010024229.1:0-14126 GCA_024699735.1 Posidonia australis
GGGCCATGGGCCGTGCCGGGCCCATGGCCTGTTGCGGCCGGCCCGGCCCAGACCGGCCAGCGGGCCGGGCTGGCCCGACCTAGCCCGAATTCCATGTCTACCCATGCATACACTATGTGTTTTTTACTTTTTAGTTGACATCAAGCATAAAGATTTACTTTCATAAATCACCTCCTTTTGGCATGAGAATCTCCTCTACTCATCTAGAGTATTACGTGGATATCATCAAATACAATTTAGAGAGCCTACCCATCTCGTACCTAGGCCTCCCATTTCACTATAGGAACCCCTCCATCTTGGATTGGACCCTAGTTATTGATAAAATGGAAGCCTACCTTTGTGCTTGGAAAGATTGTTTATCTCTTTTGGTGGCAAAGTCACTCTTCCCAATACAATTTTATCGACACTGCCCACCTACAACATTTCCGTTCTTCACCTCTCCAAAAAGGTTGAGAACATGATCAAATCGATCCATAAGAATTTCCTTTGGCAACAAGGTAAGAAAAGCCCTTAGGGCTATCATCTTACTAATTGGGGTTCAATTTATCATAGAAAAGACTAAGGTGGTTAATGTATTTTGAGTTTGAGGCATTTTGATTGGGCCCTCAAATGTAAATTCCTTTGAAATCTATTTAAGTGGCTTGATGCAAAATGGAGTGCTATTCTTAAAGTCTATTACCTTTAGGATGACTCATAGCATAACCTTCTTAACTGATCTGATTATAAAAAGTCGCCTTTCTGCTGAAGCCTTAATTAAGAAGGTTTTTCTCTCTTTTTCAATGCTTGCACCTCGTATTCTATTGGTGATGGTCGGTTCGCAACCTTTTGGGAGAGTCGGTGGAATGATCAGGTCGCTATTAGATCTCACTTTCCTAACCTTTATGCTTTAGCTAAGCATAAAGAAGCTTCCTTGGTTGACTACCATAATCTAACTAGTTATGATTGGACCTATGTTTTCAACTTAGATCGTAACTTCTCCTTAAAAAGCCTTCCAAGCCTTACTAATGGGGTTGTAAATGGGTCGGGTATAACTCGTTAACCCGAGTCAACCCGACCCGTTAAGAACGGATTAGGGTAGAACTTTTGTATACCCGTTGACCCGTTAACCCATCACCCGCTAACCCATAAATTTAGTGGGTCAAGGTCAGGATAGCATACTACGGGTACCCGTTAACCCATTAACCCGGGGGTAATTAAGTAAATTTACCTAAACCCTAACATTTTAACATAAAATATATATAAACATTTTAAGTTTTTAACCTAACATTTACCCACAGACTGCACTCCCGCACTCCTGCAGCCCGCAGCGGCGCAACCAACACCCCCGTGGCCCCGTCCCGGCGTCCGGCGTCCCCCGATCCTCTCCTCGCGACGGCACCGGGAAGCAGCGGGCGACTCTCTCCCGTGACTCCCTCCTGGCGACGGCACCGGGAAGCAGCGGCGCAGCCAACACCCCCGTGGCCCCGTCCCGACGTCCGACGTCCCCCGATCCTCTCCTCGCGACAGCACCGGGAAGCAGCGGGCGACTCTCTCCCGTGACTCCCTCCTCGCGACGGCACCGGGAAGCAGCGGCGCAGCCAACACCCCCGTGGCCCCGTCCTGGCGTTCAGCGTCCCCCAATCCTCTCCTTGCGACGGCACCGATGATCTTGTTGTGCATTTTTGTTTGCGTACTGAGATGGACATTTTTATGCCTTTCGTAAACTTGAAAAAACTTGGTTTCCCTTGCATAGTTTCAAAGTAATTTGCGTATTTGAAGCAACTGTTCTGTGAGGTACTGAGATGGACTGAGGGAAGATTCTGTTATATTAGCATTGTAGCAAATAAAATAAAATAAGGAATCATTCACTTTGAGCATGATGGTAGTGATTGTTGAATAAAGTTTATAACAGAGTTTCTCGTGGGAAAGGAGATAGGCAACCATATTCTTTATTTTTTTCTTAGGATCCAACATTCACCCAGATCCATCATCACAATTGGATTTTAACTTTAGATTTTAACAATATAAAAAACTCACCCGTTTCACCCGTTAACCCTATCCATCACCCATTATTCTAATGGGTAGTGGGTAGGGTAGCGGCTAGAATTTTGTAAGACGGGTATTAATCCGACCTGTTACCCGTTAAGAAAGGACGGATTAGGGTTAGGGTAGACCTCTAACCCGACCCAACCCGACCCATTTACAGCCCTATACTAATTTAGTTTGGGGCATCACCCTTGGTGTGGAGAGGGATAATATTCACAAAGATTTCACACCTAACCGCACCATTACTATCAATAGTTGCCACCATTTAATGAATGATGGAAGTATTCGATGTAAACTTTTTAAACTAATTTGGAAATCTAAGTTACCTATTAAGTTCAAACTTTTTGCTTGGTTGGTTTTCAATGATAAGGTCAAGGTTGGGATGCTTTCATTGCTTGCCCCTTATGCAGCATTAGTCAAGAAGATACATCGCACCTTTTCTTCTCATGTTCGTTATTATTGCGATTTGGAACTTCTTCATTAACACCTCACAAATTTCAACTCAATTTTGCTTCTTTGATCAATCATTCTTATTGATTTAAATTTGCATATTTAGTTTGGATTTTGGTGCTTGGTGTTTATGTGTCTTAGCTCTCATTTGGTCTATTTGGATTATGAGGAATAGATGTGTTTTTTTATGGTTTATCCTTTACCTCTAATCTTCTTTATTGGTAATTGTGTTTTCTTGGCCTTATGGGGGGTAGAGAACTTCTTGGAGAGGGCTGGTGATGAATCAATCACTTCTTCCAACCTAAGAAGGCTCAAGGAGCATCATCGGATTGTTGCAGCTGCACTTCCATCCGTGTGGGTCGGAACGGTGGGACTACAACGAACTCTTCTGTGTAGCTTTCGGCTATTGTTGGTCTCCCCCAACCTCTAGAGAACATAGTCATTGATTGATCCCCCATTAACCATTTTATAAGTGATGATGATCCTCTACTAGATTTAGACAATGATGATTCGTTGGTGGAAACCAATGAAGAAGAACGTCTAGTTTGAACTGTTGGATTGTTGTTTGGTGCCACTTTGCATTTGCCTTTTCTAAGGGCTTTGACCCATGTGGTCGTCCTACTGTTGCCTGTTGGACTATTCTTTAGTGCTATGTTTTCTTGAGTTGTTTATGTGTAGTGTACTCTCTCCTTCATGGAGTAACTCTATTTTTATATGACGCATCATGGTTTCACGACCACTAATTTATGATATGCACCTATAGTAACCATGGAAAATTTGGTGCAAAGGTATCTGAGTGGGTTACACTAGTGATCCAAGTGCAGGAAATGGTAGACAAAGGAATCGAAAATCAAAAATACGTGGAAAATGAGAGTCGTCACCTAATTTATTGAAAACACAAAAAGACTAAGAAAATCATGACACAATAAAGGACAACAAAACAAGACTCTTAGAAAATAATGGATAAAGCGATCATTACAACAAAATATCGAATAAGTATTCCACGATACACTCGGAAAGTGTTAGGCACTCTCATGTGTTCAAAATCAAAGTTTCAGTCTCTTAGTTTAACCATTTGCAGATAACACAGAAAAATGAAAAATAAGAACTTGATTGAAAGCAAGCAAGAGAAATCATAATAACAAAATGACAATGAGACAATTAACAAGCAAAACACATCAAAAGAAAACTACTAAATGCAAAGGGATAGATGCGGAGAAAGCATGTCTGCACTAGAGTGGCATGTGTGTTGTAAATGTGTCGTCGAAACGCATGTATCAAATGCACATGCCCAATGAGCCTACCAGACCTGCTCGACACTTTGTTCTGGGTTGTGCTTTCAACGAGACAGGAAAAACAATAGAGCACACATAATATAATCCAATGACAAAGGGAAACACAAGACTAAAACTAAAATAGCAAACTAAGATTTAATGCAAACTAGGAGCAATCATATATGAAACGAAACAATGGTGCTTGCTCATCTTGAATGAGTCTTGAAAGTGGGGGTTTGAAATCCGTCAACTAAAGTCATTCTCGAATCATTTCAAAATCATTGTCCAAATGACCAAAATCAACAAAATGCTAACGATCATTTAAAGAAAATCGATAATTGTAAACAAAAACAAGGAAAATCCAAGTGGTGGGAGAAGAACCCATTAACATAAATGTTACCATAAGAAACAAAGGACCAACTGATAAGTTAAAAATATAGGCTCCAAGGGAGCACAAACACTTGTAATTTATCAACACCAACAAGATATCACAAACAGAAGCTTACACAAACACAATAAAGACATTTAGCATGTGAAATTCAAATCTGAATTCATTTGTATTCAAAATAGAGTATGACATGTTCATGCAGATTTCTAAGATAATATGCTCAAGACAACTCAATGAAGCACAAGAGAATTGAATTTTACCTTGGTAATGGTGTTTTTTTCGTCTTATTGCCTTGCCATCGGATAGTTGTGACATGTTGATGACACTCACGCTCTAGTGTGTTTGATAAACACATAATTCATATATATTTTATTTCTCATATTTATTGATTAATGTATATAAATAATGCTATTCGAGGTATTTTATGTAAATTTTGTAGAAACCTGGAGACTTAGAAAAAATTTAGAAAAAAGGAAGGAAAAAGAATAAATGTGTTAAAAAAGAAAAGAATTTTGCATGAAAAATTATGGAGATACATCAAAAAGTCAAATTTACATTTTCCACACATGTAAATATTAGGATAAATATTAGCTAAAGAATTGATCAAGTCAAATGAAATCCCAACTAATGTGAATGCCTCCTAAGCACCTAAACCTTGGATTAAAGGTCCGCCCGCCCGCCCCCCCCCCCCCAGCGCCCCTTAGGTGCCCGTGGGTGACATTTTTGACTCAATCTTAACTTTTTACGATTTTCAATTGAAAATATCTTGTGTTTCAAATTAGAATTAAAACGTTGAAATCGGATTTCTCTCCGATGTAAGGAAACTTGGATAAGTCTATAAAAGGACCTATGTTGTAATCTATGAGATTATCTTCCATCTTTTAGGCTTAGACTTTTTCTCTCTTGTATTTTAGAAAATCGTCAAGTGTTCCTCTAGTGTAATCTCAGTATTTATCAATAAAAATTTATTTTCCCTTCAATTATGTTTTTATTTCATATCCTTTATTTGAACTTTTATTTTCTGTCATCTTCATGAGTAGTTAAATTTCTAGATCTAGAGTTGAGATAAATTTTATGTAAATTGGGATGTTATGATTAAGTATTTTTCTTTCTCTTGTGCTCTGCTGCTACAATTATGTAAACCAAATGTATATTACATAGATCATTTATCATTTGATAAACTTTGATAGGCTAATATCGAATTAATCTTTTTAGTCTATGCGTAGAGAAGAATGAATTGAGAGTTACGTATATAATTTTGGATCTATCATAGACCATTTGATTTATTTGGCTCTCTGTATTTTTATTCCTTACTTAGATATTGAATGATGTATTGCATATAGTTATGATTGTTAGGGTAAAAATTATTTAATCAAATATTGAAATCTAAAACAAAAGATAGGATATATTTAATCATGCATTCTCAACTTCATATGAATGGATTCAAAATTCTAGGTTTTAATTAATTTGATTGCATTCTGATAGTCTGGTTTTAACCTTCAAACATCAACTCTCCCAACTTTCAATAATTAATAGTTAATTTTTATTTTTGAAAATCTTTTCTCTGTTGAATCGACAGGTACTTACTAATGTGCTACATAGTACGTCGTACACTTGTTGTTAATTAAAACGTACACAATAGTGTTGTTCTGATTCTTGCTCCCGAATGGTAGGTCGTAGGAAGAAGTGCTGGCTATTTGGGTTGGTGTTGTTAGTGTTGGTTGTTGGGTGTGAATCCTTGAGAGTGGTCATGGTTCCATTTGGTGTTGTTGGTTTTACATTGGTGGGGTCGCATTGGGTTGGTTTTGACGAGGAAGAGAGGACGAATGGACTATTGTATAGGTTGCTGATTTTGTATTGTTGAGGATGTAGTGGACTGGGGTGGTGTTGTGGTTCGATTGGCTGACGACTGTCATGGTGATGGATTCGCTAAGGTGCTACTGTGAGGTGTGGAAGAGATGGTGGTGTATTGTTGTTGGGTTAAGTGAATGTTGGTGGTGGAAAGATGGCGACTATAGGTGGGTAGTGATGGCGATGATCGTTGGGTGATAGGGGTACTCACAGTTTGATTCGGTTCAAACAAAATTGTATCCATCGATTCTTATTATATTAGAACTGAATCAAACTGTATATATACGTACTTAAAACAAAACCAAACTGATCCGTCCAAAATTTGGTTAGTTCAGTTAGGTTCTCAATTTTCAACCTAAATATTCACAAAAATATGATTCAACAATATAATTTTTGATAATTAGTAATGCCATGCAACATTCATATGTTGTCAATTTCTAGGATCAAAAAATTTCTATCTTGACTAGGACATATGACGGGCTTTAAATATATTTGATGCCTAAACTACAAATTAATTGTACTTATCTTCGTATTAAAGTTATAAGTTAACTGTACTAAGTCTTGTATTACCAATCTTAGTAATTTCTCCATAAGTAGCGAAACTTGACACCTAACTATACCATTGTTTGTCAAACTAAAACACGACTAGAAGTAATACTGCTAAGTTTTCCATTATTGATCAAACTATATTAAAGTTAGTTTTTCATCTTAAAATTCTCCACAATTCACCATTATCAAATATTAATAAAAATTTAAAAATCTAGGATTGAAAATGTTTGAGCTTTGCTTGGTAACATAAAATAGATAAATATCAAGGAAAAAAAATATGATTTCTTCTACACACCATTTTTTATTTGATTGGGAAAATAAAAGGATCAAACTAATACAATTTGTTAAAATTAAATATAATCTATTTTCAAATTTAAAAGAGTTTATTTATCTATTAGGTTGATAAGTAAAGCATAAAAGTCTACAAAGTTAGAGACTTATGAAATAAATCAAATAGAATGCTGCAAGGTATTTAGGAATAGGAACTTAAGATTTTTTATTTTGTTTTTATATAACCTAAAATAAAATGAAAGATGGAGATGTAAAGTCATCTAATCCAACGGTTGACATTCATACACTATATATATTTATATATGGATCAATTCTCAGAGAAACTTAGGATTTTAGATTTTGTTTTTTATATAATCTTAAATAAAATGAAAGGTGGAGATGTAAAGTCATCTAATCTAACGCTTGACATTCATATACCATATACATATATATATGGATCGGTTCTCGCTTCAGTTAACTGTACCCAGAATAAAGAAATGAACCCACTAAGAGTGATTTCAAAATATGAGAATCAAACCAAACCATTAAAAAGATTTAAATAAAACTAAACTATAAAAATGATTTAATCTAATTCAGTTAATCGATTTTGACTGAATTGCGTGCACTTCTAGCGAGTGATGGTAGCCAGTGGGTTGCTAGTCGGAGGTGAGGAGTATGAGAGAATGGGAGATGATGGACTGTTGTAGCCAGCGTTGAGGTTGTAGTTGAGTTGAGATTATTGTTTGGGAGTGGTCATTTGGGCATGAGTGATGGGTTAATGGTTGTTGTGTTGTTGTAAAGAGGAAGAGATGGAGGTTAGAATTTTCCTAAGAGGACAATCATTATGGTTTATGTTGATGTTGGATAAGTATTTCTAAGGAGGCAAGTGCATGTAAATCATTGGATGCAAATAGAGGATCGAGATCAAATCCAAACAAAACCTAACTCAATGGGTTGATATATTGAAATCTAGGAAAACACGTTTGTCAAACGTGAGTCCAAAAGGCAAGGCCGAAAAACGAGTGCAACCCACTAAATGCGATTTGACGGTCCATTTTGCCTATACAATAGCATTCTACAAAAATATGATCATGTAGATAGCAGTAGTTTTGTTAAATTTCAAATTGATTTGAGTGAATTTTAAAGGATATGAAGGTAAGTGAAAAGTTAGTTTGAAAAAATGAGTTTCTTGTAAAGATAAGGCCAAGCGTTGGTTGAAGTAAATTGAATTTGTTAGAAATTGGATTTTCTAGGTAATTGAATTTAAACAAATCGAAGTGAAACATTCTTGAAATTTTCTGAACCGCAGTAGAGGCAAATGAAAATCGATATGTCTACACTATAAAGGTGATCGAAGCTTACATTTGGAATGAGGTGTACTCGGAATATAAATTAGAAGCTTCGATTTGTTTACTCGCGTGTGAACAGAAGAAGCGAAATTCCAATCAGAAAACTAGTTTAATAAGTATGACTAATAAAATAGGGGGAAAGTACATGTAACTTACTATATAACTCGGCTAGACATGTTGATTCATTTCTAAGTTCTATGTGACGATGCAAACAACCAGACATTTCTTCGCAATCAACTTTGATTATTCGAAGTTTGAATGCAATTTCTTCTTCTTCTTCTCGTTCTTCTTCTTCAATTTCAACCACCAAATTTTTTTCTGCTTGTAAGGGTGTATTGTCTTATTAACTTAGTAAACCAATTTGTTTGAAAGGAATTTTCCTTCCTAGCACTTCCCATGGTTGTCAACCCTTTTTTTTCTTGGTCTAGTACAAAAAAAGCATGCACAGCCACAAGACAAGTTTGTTTTTGATTTTTCACACAGCTACTACCAACCTACGTTGACACTGCATAAGTATACTTGAAAAATAAGTTTACCATGACTAGAGGAAGAAGCAAGAGTTTGAGAACCAAAGCCTATGAAGTCCAGAAAATGCCATGGAAACTGGGTGAACCTGGTGCAGTGAGATGATAGATCCAGTTTTCATTGTCAAGCTTGTCGAAATAGAGAGCACCCAAAGCACATCAGATTTCAGAATATTAAGAAGAAATTAAAGATAATAATAATGAGTTCACATCAGTTTAAATTCCACAACAAATGCATGTCAAGGAAGCCACCAAGTGATTGTAGCATCACCCATTCAGTAGTTGGAACTCGATGTTGATTATGGAAGGAAAATGACAATGATGGCGACAGAAAATTCCTGGTTTACGTAATAACATATATGATCATAAGTTCAGCCTTTGAATCACAGTACTTGTTACTGCAATGAGACCTTTAGATTTGAGGAACTCTAAGAGAATCTTCATAAGTTCAATGTTGTGGTTAACAATGACCAAAATTTTTTAATGCTGACAAATTCATTTCTTGTCCTTGCTAGTATGGCCTTCGTCACCTTGATGGTTAGTTTCAGCAAGTGAAAACTTCTTAACTTTCTGCAAAAATGAAAGAAGATAATCATAAGAAAACCAACAAGAAAAAAAAGAAAGGAATGAGCTTCTCAACAAAGATTGCAATAGAGATATTCTCAGGAAAGTTAATTGATAAAAGTAGATCAAACAAAAAAGAAACAATATTTCAGTGCATTGTCCTCTGATCCAAGAAATCCATAGGTCTTAATTTTTAAACAAACAAAACACTTGAAAATGCACATGATTTAGCTAATACGGTAGACTGGGCACATGCTAAAGCACATGAGTGACTTTGTACTAAGATTTAGTTATCACCACCTTAACATATTAAGAGGAAACCATTGATCAATTAAACTTGAATTATTGAAAGCAGAAGAGTAATTACATAGTGTATACGTAAATTTTAAAACACAAAACTCACAATTCATACATTGACATTCTTAAGGTCTATTTGGTAACGATTATTAGAACCATCTTATGAAAAAAAACGTTTATTTCTGAAAAACTGAACCAAACAATTCTTTTTAAACTAGATTATTTCAATACGTTAGTTTTTTGTTTGTACATAAAAGCTTTCAAATAAGTTAATTATAAAAATCTGTGAAGACTAACTTTTTTAAAAACACTATTTATGAAAATAATCTATTTTTTCATAAACGTTACCAAACGCTACCTTAGTTTGCTTTCAAAAAAATTAACTTCAGCATGCTTGCAGCTCATAATATTAAAGTAGAAGACAACAAAGCTAGTGCAATAAATATTAAGATGGTTATTTATCACATCAAGTCTACCAGCGTCTCACTGAGGTTGCGTTTAGTAACGATTATAGGCAAACTGAATATAATGAAAAGCTAATTTTTTTTCAAAAAGTTGCTTCCCATAGTTTTCCATTTTCAATGTTTTTTATGAATTTTACACATAAGAAATAAGTTCATGTTTTTAAATAAAGTAGCTTTTTCTTATGTGTTTGATTCAGTTTTTTGTCCATAAGTGAATATTTCCAATAAACTTTAGAAAATAATCGTTACCAAACGCTACTTGAGACAAACTCTAGACTGAAATATCATCAAAGTCAAAATCCTTTCTCTTAACAATAGCCTAATTAGCTTGCATATCTGAGCAAAAAACAACTGCACACGCCAGGGGGCACAGAAAGCAAGTGTTTTATCAGATATTATCAAACGACACAAGGTCAGATAAGACAACGAGACAAGAAGGAAAATAGAAAGAGGAGTGTCAGCAAAATAGCATCCAACAGGACTTTCACAATGTCAAAAAAGGAACTACAACAAACACCAATCTCATGAAAAATGCCAGGGAATATCTCCTATATCCTTCTCTCTTGGGTATTTGATTCCTCTACAATAGAGGGAAATCTGCTAACTTGTGATCCAATAGTTGATATATTGTAAGAACTAAAAGGTAAACATTCAAATGGTGCACTTCAATTGCCAAACTACCATCATAGCTCCCAAAGATAAGGGATTACTCTGTACCCAAAACAACAATCTTTTCAAAAAACAAGAAGACGAGGAATCTCGCCCAAGTAAACTTGATTTAAGCTGATGATAAGAACAAGACATGGCCTCCGAGTATTTAAGCTAAATCATATTGAAAATCAAACAAAAACACGAAAATATACATAAAGATCGGACCTTTTCCAGCACACAGGCTCGCAGGGCGTCAAGGAACCGGAGGCACTTCTCTCGGTCGAACGGCTCGCCGGCGACGCAGTTGAGAAGATCCAGCGACTCCTTGGCGCAGACGGGCCGATGGGTGGTGTTCTCCGTCGCCTTCGTCATCGGACCGAAAAACCCAGAAGTGGATTTGGCCAAAGGATTCGAACTTTGATGGAAAGACTGGATTCTTCTTTTCCTGTTCTTCTCTTCCGCCTCTTCCCCCGCCCAACCCTAGGAGTTAAATGGCGGGACGTGGAACAGCGGCACGGCCCCCGGCCCGCGGCGGCGCACTGGGTTTCTGTAAACCTTTTGCGGCTACAGCCCCTTGGATCTCTCGTAAACAGGAACAAATTTATTTTTTGCAGTTTTTCCTTTAATCTAGAGTAGACATACATTTCAGAAGGTTTTCAAATTTTTTGAAAAAAATCATTTACCGATAGTCAAAGATGTCTACAATATTGTATTGTTATTCAAAATTTTCTGATCGATAATTGTCCCTAGATGAGAGCCTCGCATAGGAGAAAACCCTGCACCTTTCGTTTCTGTGATCTCCTGAACAAAGTTTCTTCCTTCGACTAGTTGGCCTTCAAGAGCCGTCTGGTTGAAGATGTTGACCTTGAGGATGTAGAATATCACCCTTTTCGTCGCAGGTCTGTCAAACACTACCCTTATCCTTTTAACGACGGTGCTCAGGTATGTGTTTCCAGGAAATTGTCGTTTCCTCCCGCTAGGCCCCTAGTCTCCTCTGATGTCCCTTCCGATACTGCATCGGAAGCATCATGTTCGGTAGTTCGAACGAGGGGATTTAATGCATTTTGGCCAGATCAGGGGCGCTTCTTTCTATTTCAATTTGCAACGAAGGTGGCGCTACTCTTCAGGCGGAAATTTGTGTATAGATGGGACAGGATCTTTGATAATTTTTTTATACCTGCTTGTTTTTCATGTTGTTATTTTCAATTTCTGAGTAGGTGTTCCCTACTACTTGAAAGGAATCTTGATATTTTTTGGGCTCGTTCCGGTAGATTTGTCATCCATTTTTCAGACATTGATTTTCCGAACAAAGGGAGGGATTTTCTCTCCGATCGGCCCGTCAGGGTAGTTATCGGTGATACTCACTGCGATTCCTCTCAGGAGGTTGTGACTTGTGGTGAGCCTGACATTTTTGTTTTCCCTTCTTTAGAGGGGCCTCTCCTTCCTCTTCCTCTTTCTATTCTTGGGTTGCGTCCTCGTCGGAGTCGTCTTTTTCCCCAGCCCTGACTGACGGTTGTTTGTCCGTCGCACCCTCACCCGATCGTCGAAATACCCTTGGGTCAGATTCTCAAGGCTCTGACAGGAGCAACTGGGCTCTGACAAATTTTCCTGGCGCTTTGAGTTCTGTGTGGAATTACACGATGTATTCGCCACCAATTATCACAAGTAATCCCAGTTTTACGCATATTTCTGAGAATATTAATCGGTTAGAGGATACTATCTCAGACGTTTCGGATGATTATGCTAATACGTTTTTGCCTGCGGACCTTTTAGCTTCCCCAGGAGACGGCTCCGTCTGCAATGGCATTAACTCTCGTCGTATTTGTCCCTCTCACGACATTAATTTTTCTCAAGTGGCATTTAATTCCTTTGCGAACATACCTCGACATACCTCTCCACTTAGTGAGCTTTCGTGCATATCGCACCATATCTCTGACTCAGAGATTCTCTTTGACAGCGGTCATCTGCCTCGTACTTCTCCCCCCTCTCATATTCCTTGCGAAATAAGCATCCCGGGAAATAGAAATAGGTTTGCTCCACCTTCTTCCCCTGTAAAATCCCCACCCTGCCTTTCCAAGCTTGGTTCCTCGCACGAACATTTTCCTTCCTCTATCTCGGAAGAAGGTTGGAAGGTGGTGTCCAGAATGAGATCCGCCTCCCCCTAGGTAATTTTCTGTCGCTCTACTAGGAGATGTTTTAACTGTGGTCTTAGAGGACATAAAAAAAACGATGTAAGTTTGCTGGAGTTTGTTTCAAATGCAAAGCTCCCACTCATTCTATAGCGATTTGTAAATTATTTCAGGCCGCTCAACCTTCTATACGGCAAACTCATAATATGGCTGGTCTGACCACTCTTTATCCCACAACTTTACCTCCTTACGAAGTAGTGTGCGATCTTTTCTTAGTACTTTCTCGGAGTGCCATAGTCACCTCCCACTCTACCCAGCTAACTCAACAAATTTTAGCTAATCATATCAAGGCATGTTAGCCTTGCGCTTTTAAAATAGAGGTCTAAGCATTCTCTTTAGGCAAATTCCTACTGGCCTTCCCTTCAACCAAAGTTAGGAATGACTATCTGAATATGTATGGTGCATCCTTGTAAATGATCTCAGCCTCCTTTATCCCATGGTCCCCCAACTCCAACGTTGTTCACACTCTCAAGGAAGAAGGGGAGTGGATTAGGTTAGAAGGCATCCCTTACCATCTTTGGAACGTGGATATTTTTCATCATATGATCTCTGGTTTTGCTGAGTTACTTGAAGTTAGGGGCGGCAATGGGTCGGGTCTAGACCCAGACCCGTGGGTCTGGACCCGCTGGGTCTGTGATTTTCAGACCCATGGACCCGGACCCGTTAGACCCGCTCACTTATTGGGTCGGGTCTGGGTCTAAAAAAACCCAGACCCGTGGACCCGCTAACTTATGATATATATATATATGTATGTATATATATATATATATATATATATAATATGTTAGTGTTACTTCCCCTCATCCCCTGTGCTATGCGGGCGTGCGGCTGTGCCCTAAACCTAATCCCTAACACTCTGCCTCCCTCCGCATTCCGCAACCCCTATCCCTCCACCTCTCGCCGTCTGCGGCTGCGGAGACAAAGTCGATCATGCCGTCTCCGGCTGCGGAGACAGAGTCGAGCCCGGAGGTCCCCTCATTCAACATCTCCTATTTGTCCCCTCAGCCCTCTCCCTCCTCCAATGAAATGGTTGAATGGTTGTGGTTGTGTCTTTCAAATTGTTGGTTTTCTACATCTTGTTGTTTCTCTGGGTTTGATTCTGGGATCTGACAAGTTGCTGAAGACGGCGTTTGTTGCTGCTTCTATTAAGTTTCCTTGTTTGGGATGTTCTGTGTTTTCACTATGCTGATGGTTTTGGATTCTGTTGTTCCATCTGCTGCCAAGGGGTTGGTGGATTTTTTCGAGCCGGCGAATCTGTTCATTCAGAGGTGGCTTCCTTTG
>JAMKQA010024230.1:0-17515 GCA_024699735.1 Posidonia australis
TAAAAATCACAAATATCTAGTATAAAATGTTGAGATGATTGATGTTCTTTTGGCTTGAATTTGAACAATTTTTCACTTGAATGTCTATTGGAGGTAGTATGAGAAATAATGATTTTTTAATTGTCCACTAGTAACCTTCAATGAAATAATGTTTGAGTAGACGTCTGTCGTAGATAAGTTTGTCAATGGATCGAATTAAATCCATTAATCCATTTGACTCAACCCATTAATTTAGGATTTAGATTAAAATTTTGAACCCATTAGGATTTTAACTCCTTAACCTAAAATTTGAACCCATTACTGGATGGGAACATTATTCTCTTTGGTATAGTTTCTAAACTCTTATCTATGATTCAATCAAGTTCACTGTCACGAGATATTTTAACATGAAGAGATTGTTGTGTTTTGATCGCGTAGATCCCACCATGAATCAGCGATTACATTGGAATTGAAGATGTAAGATTATCACAGGAGTTGCTCGAGGGCTTCTTATCTTCATGAAGAATCACAAATCAAGATCAGACATAGGGATTTGAAAGCAAGCAACATCCTATCAAATCAGATGCAAACATGAATCCAAAAATCTCAGATTTTGGCTTAGCAAACACCATTAGAGTGGCAGGAACAATGTTAGTTTCAATATTTTTTTTTGGAAAGGGAATGTAAGTTTCAATTCTATGTTTTGTAAACTCAAGAGAGATTTGTTAGCACAAATGTACTATCGCATTGCAGTGGTTTATGTGTCACCAGAATCTGTCATGAGAGGCCAGTTCTCAAATAAATTAGATGTAATTCAACCTTGGTGTTTCAGTTTTAGAGATATTGATAGGTTGAAGTAGTGACACTTCTACCATAACCCTGACAACTCACCAAATCTTCTCTATAAGTTCCGTACTTAATAGTGCATTTTGTATCAACATTTGGATATTGTCAAAATGATGCTTCTATTTCTCTGCAAGCTTAATGAATGGAACATGCTCTTACCAGGTATGGGGTCATTGGTCCAATGGAACATTGTCTGCTATAGTTGATCATTCTCTGAGCAATTACTCCCAAAATGAAGTTTCAAGGTGCTCATAGAATGGATTGATGTGTGTACAAGAAGCTCTAAGGAAATGCCAAAAAGTTGTAATCGTACTAAACAGCTACTCTAGTCTCCATCTCGATCACCTCACCACTAAAGAAATAATAATAATGATCAGTCTGAAGGAGTTCAGAGTTGATCCTCTACCAATTCGGCTGTACATTTTCAAAATGAACTATCAATCAGAGTTACACTTAAGATACTGATTCTGTTTGAAAAAAAAAATGTCGTTCCCCAGCCAAATAATCATTAAAATTAAGGATAACTGTAAGCAATGTGTATCTAGACATGGAAAACGACCCGGGCCCGGAAAATTCACCCGCGGGCCGAGCCAGGCCAAACATGCAGCCCACCCCGGCCCGCAGACTAGGCCCACTTTGGCCCGCTGGCCGGTTCGGGCCGGCCCGACCTGACCCGAATTCCATGTCTATGTGTATCCCTATGCACTAATTTGACAAGATTACATTATTAAGCACAGTTTGAAATAAGAATGCCTGTAGTCGTACTCCAGCCGGTTCTTATTAACTGAATGAAAGAAATAAAAATGCATACTGACAGCCTCCTCTTCAGAGAACAATTCGATGTTTCCTGTGCACGTTTCATCAAAATTATCAAGTTGACTTCAGTATAGGATATTGATAGAGAAGGCTAATTGATTCGTAATATAATGAGGTAAAGAACAAACCTCTGAGATAAAAGGAAGTACTAAAACCTCTCTAAGTGATGCATAAGTTACTCCATGCGCCTTTAAAAAAAAGGTTACCGTATGAAAGTGTTCTCCACATTCATAACCATATTACAAAGAAATAAAATGTTTATTAATGAAAACATGCCATTTCAATTGGACACTGTATATGTTCTATCATACACGAGGCAATTTATCGCCTGTAGATTGAATTCAGTTGAAATAAAATTAGCGCACATCTCCATAATTTTTTTGCAAGGCAAATAAGTATCTACAAGTACAAAATTTCCTAATTGTCTCCTATGATACGTCAACATTTAGAAAATATATATAATAATTTATACAGGGAAAAAACATCTCTTCCTGTAAAATAAAGAAAACAAGAGAGGGCATCTCCAATTCCAACAAGATGGTTCTCTGAAAAATGATACACTACCTCCGAGTGCTATAACTAAACAATGGCTCCAGGACCAAACTTCGCAGGTAGGATCCTTCTGCTACCATGTTAAATATAAGTCTGCATTTTTTATCATAAAATAACTTCACAAAAATTTGCAAAATGGTCAATGTGGGTATTGCCTTTTTTCCAACACGAACACCATCGTCAGCACTGAATACAAACAGCACCACTCTCTAAAGCCACAAATTTGGGCTTGACATTTACCAACTCCAAGCACTGAATGACATCACCAATGCGAAAATCATTATAATCCTGAATGACGATTCCGCACTCATTCCCCTTCCCAACTGCATCCACATCATGCTTTTCACGCTTCAGTGACATACACGAACCCTCAAAGACAACTTCACCACTCCTCAACAACCTCATAGTTGATGACCTTGTCATGTGGCCATCAGTAACACGACAACCTGCAATTTTATAGTCTGGGTCCCTAGCTCTGCTCCGTTTCTTGCGCTCAAAGATGTCTAAAATTTCACCCTCTCCAGCAACCTTAGTTTCAAAAGTTCCTGGTGCCTTATCCACAACCAGATTGCCAATCTCCTCCAGAAGATGGTAGATGACTCGATGCACGCATATCTGCAGGTTTAGATAAGCATCTATATGTCATACCTTTTTTCTTTAGCAGTAACTTTCTGTCGTACCTCAACTATTTATATTTTCCTTTTTATGATTGAAGAGTAAAATTGTAAAAACATCCTCCGTATTTGAAATTTCAAGTGCTAGAAATTGATAAAATGATAACTATAATTCAATTAATTTTGGTCTGCATAGATGTGATACAAGCAATTTCATAAAAGGTATAAAAGACAAATACAAGGTCTACCACATTATTCTAGAACCATATGTTCCACTGCCTACTACAACCATGTCTCCCACCTTCCTATGATAAATGTTTCACACTAAAGAACACAGGTTTCCATGACAGATGGCAATGGTGGTGACAGCAGTAACTGCAAGCCTATGGCAGTGGCAATTAGGTTTAAGGATGGTGGCAACGAAAAACTTTATGGTACCATCATATCACAACAACACAAGGTCGATATGCAAGATTGACAACGGGGAAGCTGGTATAGCATGTAGCAGCAATGATTCATTTGACAATGATGGAGGAATAAAAACACTAAGGTAGTGAGTCACCAATGCCTCTGCTTGTGATGCAGTTTAGTGAAATTGCAATAGAAAATAGGAAGAGGAGAAAAATAAATGCAAAGTAAACATCGCTTTTTGCATCTAATGAAAGCAAGATAACTACCACAGTGGAAGCTGGTAAATCTGAATGCAAGTAAAAAAAGATATTTACCTTTATATTTGCACTCTTTGCTGCCTTCTCAATACAGTCAGCAGGCTTATGTATGTTGAACCCAACTATACACGCACGAGAAGCATGGGCTAGATCAAAATCAGACTGAGAAATTGGCCCAACACCAACATGGATAATGTTCAAAAAAACCTGGTGATAAAGTGACAGCATTGAAACTACAATCAATTTGAGAAGAAAAAAATCATGGAAGAAAGTGCAACTTATACTAATAACGCCATCTTGTTCAATAAAACTGCAAACAATCAATCCTGAATATCACAATTAGGAACACAAGAATAAAACCTAGTAATAGTTATTAAGTTTGTCATCCAGGCAGTGCCTACTTATTGCTCATGTTAGACAAGTGCAACATACATCTAGTCGAGCGAAAGTAGAATGACTGAAATATCAGCCCCTATATTATCTGAGAACCAGGTCATCCTCCAGTTTAAAAGGATCGGAACACCAGACCAATCACTTAAGAGGAAGTAAATTCGGAAAGTGATTTGGCAAATTCATGCTCCCTATAAAACTAAAATTTATTTCAGAATAACAATATTTGATAGATCTCTTGAACTAGAAATACTCAGTAATATACTTGTCAAAGAACATTTACAAGTCCATAGAAAGAAATAGAGAAGAGGCAAGTTTTCATGATCAAATCAATAAAATTAGCCAAGACAATTTATGTACCTGGGGACTATTTAAGTTATTTAATGCATCTCGAACAGCCTGAACAGTGCCTTGCACATCAGCTTTGAGTACGATTGGCATCTCAACCTGTATTGATCTCTCTTCAGAATTATCTGGCATCTCCATTCTCCCTAGACTACTGCTTTTTAGTCTATATGCCTCTAGTTTCCTTTTCCTCCCAGCACTAAGCATTTTTGCTCTCTCCTCTGAATCCACAACTATGACATCATCCCCAGCCAATGGAAGACCCTTTAAACCTTCAAGTTCCACAGGCATAGCAGGTTGTGCAATGTCTATCACCTTTCGTGACATATCTCTTATGGCCCTTATCCTCCCCCACTGTGCACCCACAACTATATGTTGACCACATGCCAATGTACCAGACTTCATTATTGCAGTAGCCAGAGGTCCTCGGCCCTGATGAAGCCTTGCTTCAACAACATAAGCTTGTGCAGGACCATCAACTCGTGCCTTAAGATCCATCAGCTCTGACTGAAGGAGTAAAGCCTCCTCCAACTTATCCAACCCAATCCTTTCTTTAGCAGAAACCTCTACAACCTGGATATCACCTCCCATCTCTTCAAGCATCAAGCCTTCTGAGGCAAGCTGATTTCTCACTTTCTGAGGGTCAGCAGATGGTTTATCACATTTATTAATGGCAACCACCACAGGAATATTAGCTGCCTTAGCATGGGAAATGGCTTCAAGGGTTTGCGGCATCACACCATCATCTGCTGCTACAACAAGCACAACAATATCTGTAACTGCAGCACCTCTTGCACGCATTGCACTAAACGCAGCATGTCCTGGAGTGTCAAGGAATGTGATTGAGGCCCCCGATGGCATGCTAACAACAAAGGCACCCAGGTGCTGTGTTATGCCTCCAGCTTCCTTGGCTGCTACAGATGTTTGGCGCAAAGCATCTAACAGGGAGGTTTTCCCATGATCCACATGACCCATAACCGTTACAACAGGTGGACGAGGTTGACAAACTGCACCTTCATCATTGTGCAGCCTTTTCACATTAATTCCAGCTTCCTAGAGTGAAGTAAAACTCCGTAAGCTAAGTCAGTATGTCATATAGTCAGCTCTGAAGCAAAAAAGAAGCAGGTCCTACAGCATGAAGAAGGATATTTACAGCAATGCTGAATCCCTTTAAGGTAGAAATAAATTTGCCAATCTATTAAATATTACTGATTAATAAAGCATTTTTTTTACCACACATTGTGAGGATATTGCATAATTTTTGCTGTTTTTGATAAAGCATTTGGCTAAAAGGTTCCTGTAGATGCCTACAACGACTTTTTCCTATAGGCAACCTTTTCTTAAAAAAAATTTTTGTTTTTAAAAATAAAAGTTAATTATATGGTTAATTAATCTATGAGATAATCTACTATGTGTTAAAATTTCATCCTAACCTGAGTTATATTTATTGTTAATTTTTAATCTAAAATTTAACAGTTAAAATTTAACAAAACGTATTGAATTTTAAGACCTTTAGATCAAAGGTTTATAGTTATTTGATTTAAATGAAAATTTTAGCATATACTTATAAATATCTAATAAATACATCTATATGGTTTTTTCTCCCTCCATGTATTTATTTTTAAAAAATAACGTACCTAAAACCATGTTAGCTAGAGATAGACTTGTCAATTTCTAACACGATACGAACACGACACAATATAATCGTATTTGGCTTTATCCTTATCATATCTCGTGTACTTATCATGTCTATCTAGTAGACACGATTATTAAACGGATCATTTTCGTATCTAAGGTAAAAAACCTGATAAATACACAATAAGTATACGTTACCTAATCATGTATATAGATTATAACTTTCATTATTTTGAATAATGGATGTCTATGATATGTTGTAGACTTATAATATTAACATATAGAATAATGAAACTTGTGAAATATTATTAAATGATTGGTTTCATGATTTATTGATTTGTCTTTGATTTTTCTATGTGTATAAAACGCGTAAATGTTAAACGTATGCTAAACGTGTACTTAACGAGTCATGTCGTGTATACACGCTAACAGACAATTCGTGTTTGGGTTTAATATTAGATATACGATAATTAAATGGGTCGTATTTAAATTTAACATATACGTATAGTATACATGTTTATATACGACACGATAAGTACAAGACACGATCCATTTGACAGGTCTAACTAGAGACACCAACAGGAACTTCTTCCCCAAACCATTTTTAAGCAAATAGTGAGAGATGTCAACTTTTGATGCTTCAATTTTACTATAGGGGCCAAATTAAACCACACAAGAAACTGAAACAATCTTTTTTAGACATTGAGAAGTACTGATGGAGTGCTGGAATACCAAACAAATTATACAATGGCAAAAACAAGATTAAACAAATACTGAATTATAGCTGCAAATCCGTCAAGTAGATACTATCTTTATAATATGATACGTACTGATCAAATTGTGGTTACATTCTCAGCAAACAAAAATTGTTATTTTTAATTGCCAAATTTTTGTTCTGATATAATCATTAACTTACCATTGCTATCAGCTCTGCAATATCAATACTGATTGGTTCAAATTCTGAATCAACCTTCTCACCAATATTCATTACGATTTGTTGCAGATAGTCAACAGTTTCATCAGACCGTTTAGCAAGTTCAACTATAGTCATGCCTTCAAATATGTCAATACTCCTATCACGCGATGATTTAGCCATTCTTGGAGCTGGAGGCACATATGGTGCTTCAACAGGTGGTCCACTTGTCTTTACTCTTTTCACATAATTCAGTTTCTTGCGAGCTTTTATCATATCATTGCTCTCTGGTTCCCTTCTTTTCATGAATAGATCAGGAGTTGAATGAAAAAACCTATAAATAGCAACAGAATTTGACCACTTAATATTTCTAAATATAAATGGAAAAAATGGACTTTGACATAACCAAAGGAAAACATTGACAAAATATTTTCTTTCAAACAAGATCCAAACACCTGATAACATTGATGTTTTTCAGAACTCTGCCATCAATATTATTGTTAAATGCTGTACCAGCACCAAAATCTGCAAAAAATGCATATATTAGGATGTGTTAGTGCGGATGTATCATGCCACATGAAACTGGTAACTTATGGAAAATATATTTTGTGTGGGCATGAACTACAAGATATATAGAATTATGCATGAAAGGTAAAAAGAGTATATACTTCATGGTATATAGGTTTGTTAATTTGAATCTGGAACTCAATGATGGTGATATGTTAGTTTGGCTTCTTGGAAACAAAATCAATATGAAGCAAATGGAAAAACTGCAGCAATTGATGCATGTTTTGTTGCCTTTTAATCTATTTATACTGTAAATATATTGTTGAAACTTAAGTCATTTTACAATCTGCATCGTCAAACTCCTGAAAATATCAGCAAAACTATCTCCAACTCTTTCTCCCATAGCAATGAACGGAAGTACACTAGGCTACAAATTTAGTAACAAGTTTAAACCCTCAGTTCAAACTTGTTAAGTAATATGTTTATAATTTACCTTGACTTGGACAATTGGACTCTAGCAACCATTGTATATAGTAAATGTCTTCTCAAATTATAAACCATTGTCGTTAGAATGCAAAGCTAAGTTACTTTAACTGCTTGAATAACATACTTTACTCTCCTTCACTTCAAACGCATGATATTATGTTTAAGCATGATCAATTAATGAAGAGAAGTGAACAAGTTTCCTTCTGTTAGTTGTCCACTTATTTTTAGTATTAACATTTCTTTTCTTTTCTTTTCTTTTGAGTAAGTTTAGTGTCTATTTTGCTTGATTTAATTTCGTGGTCTACATGTAAACCATAACATCACAGTTAGGTTGCAGAGAATAATCTTGTACAAAGTCTAAGAGTTCATATGCTATTGATGGTACAAATAGTCCAACTCTCCTCTCCTCCTCAAGTTCAGAACATGCAGTCTCAAGTTTCAGCAAAGCATATAGGCCTTAACAAATTTATAAAAAAAGAAAAAGTTTATATAGTGGAAGAGTTTACTTAAGAAAACAAAAGATGAATTCAAGTTTCTTAAACCTAGTTAGTCATGGAAATAATCCCAGTTACAGTATGATTATGAAAATATTTCCTATTTAAGAGAACATTGTAAGATTAAAATACCTGCCTTGAAAAAACAAGCAGTAATCTCTATTCTTTTACCTGATATTTTTTTCCCTGAATTAGAGAGAAAGTGATTCTGGCATCCTTGACTTGATGATACCAGCAGTTTCATGAACTTCCCAACAAAAATCTACAGACATTTTTAAAAAAAGACATGAGAGATTATAAACTACAAACAAATTAGATATTAACTATAGTTCATATAATAACCAATCCTGTCAAAAACTCATTCTGGTTGTACATATATATGTCTAGTACATATTTTTCATATTTTAATTTTGAATTACAGTGGCCACAACCATATACTGCAGCAGCCACTTGCCAGTGCTTGAGTTAATAGAAAAAATGGAGTGCTGCCTGTTGAGGATTGAAATGAGAAGAGACTCAGAGTGAGGAAGATTGAATGAGATGAAGTTTGCTTTCAATGATGACTGGATTAAACTCATTAATAGCTTCATTTCAATTGCATGTTTACACTGGTAATTACAAGAATAATTTCCGATATTTTAAATCAGCAAGAGGCTTAACAAAGGGGAATACCATCCCTCCAACATTCTTTGAATTAGATGAAGAAACTGTATTTAGCCTTACTCCCACATGTGGAGACCCATGATTTCTCAGTTACAATAAAGTACATATACTACATCATCCAGTGTTTTAGATGCTATTGGAAATGAGCAATGATTGAAAAAAAATAATTGGAAACCAATCATTTAACATCTGTCCTTGGTGCTGTGCGTATCTTCTGCGCATTTACGAGGTGCATTTAGTTGGTGCGTTGTTGCGCGTTTTGGATTTTCTTGTGTCAAACTGTTATAAGCCTTGTTCTGGACAATGGTAACTTATGTAGTGTCTTTTGTATGTGTGAATGATCATGGATTATTGAGAAATAGGAGCTTTAAGTGAGATTTAAGATTTATATGAAATATGAATATTTGGATTTTTATGATAATTGAGGAAAATGATAATCTTGATTAAGTGAGATCTTATAATCATTTGGAACTTAACTTGATATGGTGAACGCTGATTGGATATTTGTGTAAGTGTAATGTGTATTTATCAAATGGGTGTTTTTTAAGTGGACTCTTGGAATTTTAGAGTGGAACTTGCATGTGAGGAATGCAATACCACCTATAACCTTGGAGAGTAATAACTTTATAAGAATTTAAGAGTATATGAAATGGGCAACGACCACCCTTTATAAGAAAAAATGAATAAGAATGAGAATAAAAGGAAGAAGAGAAGATACAAGAGGAGAGGAAGAGGGTGAGACCGTGAGAAGGAAATTGAGCTTGAGAAGAGGGCCTTGTTTGTTGTACATGCATAAGACGAGGTGATCAATGTCGACCCACTGTTTTCTCTGATTGGAGGAGGATTACACAGTTCAAGGCTTCTATGCAATGGTGAGTGAAGTTAAGGCTTGAGGGTTGTATTACCTTCTTGTTTCTATGCTTGAATGTTGATTTCTTGGGTTTTTCTTGAAGACTAGCCGTGATTTGAAGAGTAAGAGACCATGATTGGAGCTTTGACAAGTTTGGACAACCAACAAGGAATTGGGTTCATGTGCTTTGAATTCAAGGTACACATCCTTGTAGAGAGTATGATTTAATGATTTAATCATTAATTCATAGATGCATGTTCATTTCTGTTGAGCACTACGATCTAAGAGTTTGATTTAAGTTTTATTGTGGGATTGCATATTTATTTGGTGGACACTTCTTTATTTAGTAACATGCTGCAACTCAATTTACTATTGGATGTTGCCGTCTTATTTTGTTTATATCTTGAACTATAAATATCGGATTTCAATGATTTTAGATACGTTGTATAAATGACTTCGAGAGCTTGAATTTGGTATATTACACGAAATTTTCTAAATGCATTTGATATCCTCAACACATGAGTTGGTGCAGTAGATTTTTGTCGTATTTCTGATTTTTGGAATGACATCTATGTCTTGTTTTGAATAATCCTAATTTTAACTGATTTGCAGTAAGAGTTTAGTAGATTTAACATTGCTTTTCTGATGCATGCCAATATAACTAAGATGCATTGTAATTTTAGAGGTTTTGTGCTTATAACATCAATATTTGAGATGCATGGTTTTGGATATTGTCGAACACCTATTTAGAGATTTTTAGTTTATTTTCCTGTTTAGATTTCAATATGAAGGATTTTATGCGTGCTGCAGGTTTAGGTGGTGCATCTTACCAATGCATTCCACCCACGTGTTTGGTCCGATTTCTAGTTTGTTTTGCAGATATGAGTTTTGCTCCTCTATTACCCTTTTATTTTGTATTTTAATGGAAGTATGTTAGGTAACCTTTTTAGTAGTCACTGTATTTGATTTGTATTTTGCAAGTGCATATTAGAAGTTGAATATCTTACAAGTACACATAAAGAGAAGTTACTCAGTAACACATCGAGAATCTTAAATAGATGTTTGTTCAAGAATAATGATTGATGTTTTAGTATTTTTGAATTTAAATTTGGATTTTGTAATATGATATATAAAAATGGAATATGTGAATTTATTAGGAGTGTGATGACCGATTGTTACAATTGGCTTCTAAAACTCAATGGAGCAACAAAACAATCACATTTGTAGGGGAGAAACCAATTGAATTTTACTAGTATTAGATGTCAATCCTCGAAAATCTGGTGAAGAAATTATAATATGCAGCCAGAATAACGGGGCTTTCGGTTTTAAGATAACGAAATGAAATTAAAATGCCCTACAAGAAACAATATCTTACACATTGTAAGAGTCGTAATCAAGTACAAATCCACGGAATTTTAACTCTGGAAAAGTTTGGTCATGCAGAAAGCTTACCTTCTTTGTAGTCACCCTCCATGCCATTCATTCAAGCACCCACTACCTAATAATAGCACAGAAGAAAAGAAAACCTTCTTACTAAATCCAACCCCATTCCTTCTAAAACTGACAAAACTATATTAAAAATTAAAAAAACTTAACCTTAGACAACAAAATATCACTGATTATCCAGATAAAACATCATACACTGCTAAAAGAAGTATTCCAACCCCTCATCCCCAGAACGAATTGAATTCACCAACCATCAAAGGAACCCAAGAAAGAAACCCACCACCATCACATAGTGAGAACGCCTTCCGCAGCTCCTGCTCCAGGGGGAGGAGGAAACAGGCGGGGTTTTGGAAGAGAAAGGTGGGGTTTTTCGTATGTTTGTGTCTGTTTCTCGAAAGTAAAAAAGAGAACCTTTTTTCATCAAAATCACTCCAAACTGCTCTAGTACGAAAGTAGTGCCAACAAATACAAATCCATTGAGAAGAAAAACGTGACTTTGCCCAGCGTGCCAACGCCGGCTTGGCTTGGACGTGGGATAGAGAGAGGAATGACGTCTTACCTCTTCCGAAAACAACGCTGGCTTTCTCCGCCACCGCAGCAGCTGCGGTGTGCCGCCGTGAAGGGTTTGTGTTTGCCGAGAATGGGGAGGAGTAAAGGAGAGAGGACAGGAGTAGAGAGATGGGGATGAGATTGTAGTAGGGCGGTCAATGGTCGTGTAAAATCCGTCCATTTGCCCCCGATTTGGGTTAAGAATACGAACATATTAACCCACTGAATATTAAAAACTTGACCTCAGATCACAGTTTTACTTTTTCCCTTGCAACCAATCATAATCTTTGTGTGTTCTGAATCGTAATAACCCAAAAACATGATTAGAGGTACTGCTACACCAAATGTACATGATCTTTTCCCTTCCAACCCTACAATCTCTCTACCTTGTTGCATGTAAAATTACGATTTCGGAGGGAGAAAAAATGACATAAATAAGCATTGAAAAAAAGATGCAAAAAAAAGAAAAAGAGACATACCGGAGGGAGGGAGGCAGCGGAGGAGGGAGGGCGTCGGGAGGAGGAGGGAGGAGGAGGGGAGAAGGGCGTCGGAGGAGGAGGGAGGGACGCGGTGTAGGAGTGAGGGACGCAGCGGAGGAGGGACAGCGTCGGGGGGAGAGGGTCTGGGGAGAAAGGCGCCGGGAGGAGGAGGGAGGTCGTCTGGGAGAAGGACGTCGGGTTGGGAGAGGAACGAGGGAGGGGGATGAGTTGGAGGGCGTCGGGTTTTTTTTTAATCTTTGTAAGGAATAAGGCTGGAATGAAAATCAATTTTTTTGGGATGGAACGAAATTTTTATCTTTAAAGGAAATTTGATTCTTAAATAAATTTAATTTTAATTTATACTTTTATATTAAATATTAGAATTTATTTTAATTTATTTTTTTATTCCATCCTCTTTAATTTCAGTCTCTGTTCTAACGTGCCAAACGTTACGTAAAAGTGTGTTCCGATAACTTTTGGAAATAACTAATTTAATGATAACCTCTCTTTTAGATTTTGAGTTATTATTTCTGTTAAGAGACAAAATTATCCTTCAACAACATGATCTGTTGATTTACATACTCTCTCTCTTGCTCAAAGCCTTCTTTTTGAGCGAATGGAATCAAACCATACACAGATCTCAGCTAAACGGATTAAAACCATACATAGATCTCAGCCAAGATCAGAACTTATTAATCAAAACTGAAATTGAAGATTAAGAAGAACTTATTAATTGAAGATCGGGAAGATTGAGTTCCTTACCTTGACACCAGAAGTTCAAATCGAACCTTCTTGCTCCCGTCGCTGCTACACTGGAAGTTCAAATCGGGAAGCTCAAATCTCTCCTTCTTGTTGACACCTGATGTGAGAGAGACGACGTCTGGTGGAAGTTCTATTCGAAAGGGGAAGTGTGTCGAGGGCGGTCGAGAAAGAGAGAGGGGAAGGATAGATCGGAGGAGGAGAGACTGTATGAAGGGGGAAGGGTAGATCGGAAGGGGAAGTGAAAATCAGAGAGGGAGAGAGGATGACTGATTGAGAGAGGGAGATTAGGGGTGGGCACGGTTTGGTTTGGTTTGGTTTGGTTTGAGACAAAACCACAAATCAAACCATATAATTCGGTTTGAAAAATTTTCAAACCGAACCAAAC
Organism: Posidonia australis; assembly: GCA_024699735.1. Lineage (NCBI taxonomy): Eukaryota > Viridiplantae > Streptophyta > Magnoliopsida > Alismatales > Posidoniaceae > Posidonia > Posidonia australis. The sequence goes on from JAMKQA010024230.1 coordinate 13,380, forward strand.
TATTTTATCTATTGAAACCGAACCAAACCGAACCATTCAAAATCGGTTTGGTTCGGTTCGATTTGTGGTTTAACCATTTAATAAAATATATAGAAAAAATAAAATGTTGATAATGAAAAATGAAAGAATATAACTAGATATGAAATAAAATGACAATAACCACATCTAATACTGCGAAATTTAAATAGAAATCACGATTCCTAGTAATATGAAATTTTCATGTATCATGTTATGATAAAATTATAGTAGTGAAGCTTATCGACTGTAGGAATCAAATATAAAACAGCTTGGTAAAAGATACATAAGAATGATCAAAAACGTTTTTATTTGACTTCCAATAACAATCAGTTAAAAAAACAACCTAGTAAAAGATACATAAGAATGACTATGATTCGAGCTATGGTTCCAAAAGATACAAAATTATATTCTTTTAAATATTTAATAGACATATTACCATATATAGTTTATATTGGGTTCGGTTCGGTTCGGTTTGGTTAAACCGTCCTTGAAACCACAAACCGAACCATATGGTTCAGTTTCGAGATATTCCAAAGCAAGCTAAACCACTGAATTTGAAAAACCGAACCGAACCACTAAAAATAGTTTGGTTCGGTTCGGTTAACCGGTTTGGACGGTTTGGGTGCCCACCCCTAAGGGAGATAGAAGGCATGAACATGGGGGTAAATCGTTAGACAAGGTAGGTAATAAATCGAAAAGATGTGGGCTAGTTTAGGAATTTCATTGGGGTAAATCGTTGCTTTTGTCAGAAGCCAAGAAAATCCAACTTCTAGATACATGTTCATTTCTAAAATCTAAAAAGTACACAACTTCTCTCAGAAATAGTGGCTCAGTGATTTGTTTGGAGTAACTTTTGATATATTTTAAACTTCTAGCACAATCTAGAGTCTAAAAGTTACCTAGAATCAAAACCCAACGCATCCTAAGGCTCGCTAAATCTTAATGCGTTAACCTAAAATTCTTAAATGATCAGAGTAGGTGAAACATATCATCTCACCGGTTAACCGTTAATGTTGAATAATATTATAGATTATGTATCTTAATTGATTAGATATTGATCTATTATTATTTAAAAACTTATTGATTCTTGAATTTGTTAAATAATTAAGCTTGTAGAATATTATAAAGTATTTTTAGATAAAAATGATGAAATTCTACTTATTCTATTGTATAAATTTGTTGAATTTTTAAGTATATTTTTTAGATAGACATTTAACTCGTCAATCTAATTTATTCTGTTTTCTCCAAATAGATTTGAGTCGAATTGCATATCAAAAGTAGAAAAAACAGATTATCATTAGACCGATAACCCCTTAGAAAGAGATAGATTGGATGATAGATTGACTTCCAACTCAATCTAACATTACCTATTGATAGCACTATGTAGTAGTAGGAGTGCACATGATTTAGCTTGACTTGATTCTAGCAAGAACCATAAACTAAACCATACTTATTGATTCTAACAATATTAAAATCGAATCTAACCATATATGTATTTGGAATCAAACTGAACCGAACCGTCTAAAAATCAATCGATTTGGTTCTCGATTCCCAATGGAGAAAACAAATATCAGAATCACATCAACTCCATTACTTCAAGCCCACACTTCATTAAAAAAGAAATAACTAATTACTGATAACAATAACAGTAAAAATGACAACACAAGTTGTGTTCCTATCCATTCAAAGTCATACAATACCAAAAACAAAACCCAACTTCCATTAGGACAACAAAACTTAATAAAAGCTAAACCAAATCCAACGTCCCAAGTATCAGAAACTCTGAAATATCCACAAAGCAACACCAACCATCAAAAGATTCAAACTTTACTGACAAAATCACAACCCCTACCCAGATAATCGAAGGCCAAACGCCATCATCACCTCTCCCCTGCAAATCCAAAGAACAAGCCCCCGAGATCTCAGTCTCGACCCTTCACACCAAATCATGGGAAAAGCCAATGTGAGAACAGTTCCACCACCGATCCACAATAAGGAAGGACAAAAATCGAGAGGAAAGATTGAACTCTACCTTCCGATTGCCAGCGCGATCAAGGAATTGGATAGGAAAGAGGGTAGGAATGGGGAAGAACTAATTGAATCATTGTATAAAATGAATGGTGGAGATTTAAATCTATTTCATCTAATGGTAAATGAAGGATGGTGATGTAAAATAATTATATATATAATATATTGATATATGATAGTTCTCGTAGATATCCCATATTCGCATTTCCCAGAGTTTATTCAGGACAGGAACCCTTGAAATGCCTTAGATCACATAGCTAATGAGTTTTAACCTTCTTCTAGATTTTTCCACGGAATTTTTGTATTTTTTCAGATTTTTAATGCATTTCTGTGGAATAAAATAAAAGACAGGGAATAAAATACAAAAGATCAGAATGTTGCCTGTCTAATAGGCGATAGGACTCGTCGCCACTTCAAGAACCAACTAGTTTTCCAAGCGCCAACTCAACAAGCGACTACAATCTTGGCATTCTCTTTCTAAGTAATTTGTCATCTCAGACTTTAACATCATATATGGGATATTTATAAATGTTATCATGATTTTTTCCATAATTTCTATAATTTTCCAACATTTAAATAATATGTGCTTATGATATAAATCATTATAAATGCCAAATAATTCCAGAAAATAAATTCGGATGACTTGATAATTAAGATCACTTATTTTATTTGCCAAAAATGAGCTTTTATGACAAGTTATCACATTTTAATGTTATAACTTATATTTAATTCATCATAATGCCAAAAAAATAAATATAAAATCGAAAATATCCAATTGATTGCCAATATATTTTAAATCAAATATATCTTTGATTTTAATTGAGTTTTCTCATAATTATTAAAGATTTGATTTTCATATCCAATTTACTTGACATTTTAAGTGGATTTTGAATTTAGATTTTAATTTAAAATATCTTCAATTACGAGTATGATTTTTCAAATATGATTTGGTCAATATTTGATAATAGATTCGTAATAGATATTTTCTGATCTTTTTTTTTTTTACAAAAATTCCTTTTTAGTTGCTCAACGTCACATACACAAGCGACTAGCTTACATGGTAGATTTTGTGCCAACTAGCTGTCAATTCACCGCATGCATGGAATCCGAGGTGGATCGTCTCGTCGCCTATACTAAGGGTGATTGGATGATTCTGTTGCCTGTCCCATAGGCGATTAGATTTGAAATGTGATTTTTTATCACATTTTACGAAATTAATCCTGGTCCTTGATCTATATCTCCTTTTTGACGAGATCTCCAACCCCTAAACTCTATCAATAGACTTCCTAGGTCTTCAACCCAAAAGGAGCAACATCAAAATTGTTGAGGAGCCATTACAAACCCTAGAGAACTTGAGAGAGAGATCCTGAGAGAGAGAGAGAGAGAGAGAGAGAGAGAGAGAGAGCTCCCGACCCCTCTTCTATGTCCAATCATCCTGTGAAGTCTTAAATCCACTAGAGATCATCCTATCCAAGCCAAAGCACATCCCTAAAGCTTCGTCTGACCCACCTCCACTTCCTTCATTCATTTTAAAGTGTACGAGGGTGAAAAGGAGTATTTTTTCTTATTGCATTTTATTAACATAATCCATCACATCATATAACTGCTCATGGCATATGCATGCGATGACAAACCCCCAGTTAGTATTTAGTTACATGTTTATATTTTTCTTTGTTATTTTTATATTATTTGTTTACTACACCTAGTCTAATCTGTTTTCTTTTATTTGCTTATTTGTTTTGAAGGGAAGAACACTTACATACATACGAAGATGCCATTGAGCGACATCCTGTCGCTAACTTAGTGAACCGAGAACCCACATCCTCACAACCGCCACTACTAGAAAAATCAGAATTTACGAGGACTTATAGCGAGCACATTGCGAGGACATGTCCTCGCAATATATTAACGAGGAAAATAACGAGCACATTGCGAGGACATGTCCTCGCAATATATCAACGAGGAAGATAACGAACACATTGCGAAGACATATCCTCGCAATAATGTCCTAAAATTTCCTTTTCTCCCACTTCTTCCCTTATCATGATCCCCAAGGTCACGATCCCTTCTCTTCTCTTCTTTCTTCGGTT
>JAMKQA010024231.1:0-20560 GCA_024699735.1 Posidonia australis
CGACGGCTACTGTGCACGCACCCTATCTCTCTCAAACCCTAGGTTTTTTCCTAGACTCTGATACCATGTGGAATGAGAAAGGAAAACTACTATATTATATCATAACAAAGGATTACAATCTCCTATATATAGGAGAAGATATACTTACCCCACAAACAACCTATTAATTGGATAACATAAAGATCCATATAAGGATCCATTTATTCTAACAAGTTATTCATAAAACTAACAGATTTATCGTCCATTACGATAATAATGCGGTTGTTTCAAAAAAGTATGCTGTTTTCCATCAAAAACAATAAATGCAATATATATATATACTAGATAAGTGAACATGAATTGAAAATCATTGAGCGATTAAAGGCCGCCAGCCACCCTTACATGTGTCCTCTTCTGCATTAATGCCTTGATGGAATAAAAAAGAAGTCGCAGTCCATCACGTGCAGTTAGCAAGCATTATTAAAACTGATGCAGTTCGCTAAACAAACATACCAATTTGGTTTTTCTTTAGGCATACAGCTTTTCTTTCATTTGTGAATCCACCTATCTATCATCCAAAGGCCCTTGAAACAAACGGTGAAATGTGAATTCCAAGGAACTAAGAAAACTGATGCTTATAAGAGATGTCCATAAAGTGAGAGCAGCAGGGATACACTAATTAATATTTTCCACTTTACCTTCTGAATTTCAGATTGCACAAACAAAACAAGATAGTTGTTTAAATTTCTCTCCACAATGTTTGGCAGTTGAAAAACACCGAGTTGGAAAAAAAAAACAATTAATTCGGCTTAACCTTTCTACAGAGGGAAGAAATTGAATAGCGTCCCCTACCCCCACCCCCACCCCCCACCCCCACAAACAACACCAGCATCCAAGGACGTCAATCTAAACGTCAAAATGGCAAACTTTCTGAACATGCATGAATAACTCGACTTCCAAAAAAGCACTTCTTTCACCATACCTTTCCTCCCTTAGGAACACATTTCCAAATCAGAGTAACAAACGAAATTCCATTTATATCCACTTGAAAAGAAACCAAAAAAAAGGGGAGAAATTCAAACTGAAATACATAATGCTAAACCCAACGCACAACCAAAGGAAGAAGAACAAAAACAACAACAAAAGAATCTCCCCAACTCTGTCAAAACGAAAAGGACTATTACAAAACAAAAGAAAGAACCCAACACAGGATCGCCACTGGAGAAACTACAGGAAAAATGGACAGAGAAAAAGGGAAAAAAGAAAAAACAAGAAGAAGAAGAAGAAGAAGAAGAAAGACACCTTTTTCCGTTGCCAACAGAGCTAACTGGCCGCCAGCCACATGAGAGGAGCTGAGATGAGAGTTACAAAGGGAAAACCAGAGGAGGGACCGCAAGGAAATGGCAATTGGTGGTCTCGAAATCGAGGAGAGCCGCAAGGAAATACAGAGAAAAAGTAGGAATAGGACAACAAGGAAACAGGGGAATTCGCGTCGGGAGTTGCTGTCGCTTTAACAGCTAGCGAAACATTATTGTCGGGTTCGAATCCGTACTCTCACTACCCCCGGGACCGAGCTAACTTTTATTGCGAAAAAGAAAAATCTACAAATGTCTTTCGCACTGCATCTTCCACGACTAGACATGGAAAACGGACCGGGCGGACGGACCTGGCACGGCCCGTGGTCCGTGGTGGTCCAGTAGGTCCAGTCTAGCCTGCGGGAACCGTCCAGGTCGGACCGAGTTGGTCCGCGCATAGCGTGGGAAATGACCGTGGACTCAGTCCGACCCGACCCAACCCGGACCTAGGCCATAGGCCGTGTTGAGTTTAGAGTCTGTTGTGCTCGGTCTGACCCGACCCAGACCCAATCGGACCGACTGTTTCCGACCCAATCCGTTTTCCATATCTATCCACAACAAGTTGATGTCATTTCGTTTGAAAAATCAGGTGGGGGACGGCGTAGGAGACCATACATACCGCCGAGGAAAGCTGTAGGAGATTTTCCTCCAACCCATGATGGTACCTACTGGTACAGCAAGTGTGATTGACCATGGAAAAATAACATAAGGGTGTGGTGAAATAGCAAATTAGTTTACATTTTCTATGAATATTAGTAGCTGAACCGTCTGCTCAATATTGATTCCTGCAACTAAATTAGATGCTCCTGTACAAGGGGAGTAGGTAAGTTGGTGGTGAAGGTGCCACTGGTCTATCCATGGCTCCAAGTAAGTGTTCCTCCAATTTCATATTTCACTAGCCTTCCTTTATAAATATAAATTACACTAACAATCAGAGTTGATTTTCTTGCCAAGTATGTCAGATATTACTACGTTTAACAAGCTAAGAATGTTATCCCTGCTAGAAGAATTTATAATGGATTCAAATTGATGACTTAAATTCGGATCAATTTTATTGGTAGCTTAGAAGTAGATATACACGGTCATATCTCAAGACAATTTCATAAACAATCAGCTTAATTTCTGTTTTAATAACTTTCATTGCTGGGTGTCCATATATGTGGAATTAACAAATGATATATTACCTAACTCAACTATCAGTTTTTAAAGCTGATTCTTACCATGTAAAGCCATTAGAAATGCACTGGCTCTACCCACAGCTTAAAGGAATCCCTCTTCAAAGTTCACATTTAGCTCAGCCTACCATTTTAGCATCTAAGGATATGAAAAGGATAAAGACTCCACAAGGGAAAGACTGATTTGAATCTTAGAGCACTCCAAACAGCCAAAGACATTTGAGTCGGTTGCTAGAAAAGTTGATGAAGAAAAAGATTGAAAATTTTTCATTATTGTTACCTATTGCAATTCAACTGTTGATCATGACCTCCAACGCTTTTCCCCGTCTAAATGACGATAGTTGATGAAGATTTTAGAACTTAGGCCTACATTATAAAAGTAATCCTAATTTCTAAGCATCTGATCACAATAATTTAGATGTCAGCTAAAGTTAGATTGAACTCTTCAGCTGCCTTCATTAATCATCTTTTTCAGCAATAACTTTTTTTTCCACAAAGTTCATTTCCAGAAATGCAAATAGCATGAAGCTACAAGATTTCCGCATCTACTCGGACACTACTTCACAATTCAAAATATCCTCCATATCTATTGGTGATGTAAAGCAACTTGATGTAACATTCAGAAGTGCATCCCATGTCCTAACCTCTACAGCAATAGAATGAGCAGCTATTTCTCTCCACTTCCTTTTCTTTCAGAAAGTTTATTTCCACAAATGCAAATAGCAACGAAACTACTGGAGTTCCTGGCCTAGTAAGACAACTGCTTCAGAATGTCATCCATATCTGTTGGTGATGTAAGGCAACTTGTTGTCACATTCAGAAGTGCATCCCATGTCCTAGAGTCTGGAGTAATAGAATTAGCAGTCATTTCTTTCAACAACATTGTTGCTTTATAGTGTAGCCCAATTTCACAGAGTCCATGAATCAAAAGCATTAAAACAACATCTCACTAAAATAGAGTAAACCATGAAAACAAATAACTAAGTTGTAGTACAAGAAACCCTATGATAATTGAAACTCCTAGATTAAGAAATATGAACTTTGTAAGGTAGTGCCACTGCGTCCATGAGCCCACAAAACTACCGTGTAATTATGTTGACAATTCAAGTGTTTGTCAAGTACCATGTAATTAGGTGCCATAACATTAAAATGTAAAAGTAAACTCAAGTGTTTATCTCTCCTTTTTTTTCCCAAAAGAAGGTAATACATGTTTCTCATTTTAACTAACAAACAAAACATGAGAAATAATTCATGATACAAACAAAATGAGAGTGAAGGCATAGATAATCTTTTCAATTGCATGGTTATCTCTTTTTCAAACTTTTCTTCCTTCTTTCGAGAATCATTGACAAAGTTTTGAACTCCACCTAAAAAAAGCAACTGATTAAATCTTAAATAATCAAATATAAATGATGAGCATATGTAAGTAAGGAAATTAAACATGATATCAAAAGATAATATATCGAAGTTTATTCCAACAAAAATACATTAAAGTCCAGTTACAAGACTCTCTTCTTGAATGTGTAGATTGCTTTGACTTGTTATGTCCTATAAAACAAGAAAAAAATAAGAAGAAATTTTTTAGCTGATATTCAAAGTATATGAAAATAAATTTATGATTAACTTGTTTAATGGACAAGTTGTAGGATAATGTCCTTTTCCACCACAACTTTTGTATGTTCTTTTCTTTGAATTCTCTAGAATAGTTTCTACACTCGATTTCAACCTTTGTGATCATTGTTTTCTTCCCTTACTCTTTACACGAGGTGGATCACGTACAACAAATTCAGGTAGTTGACTTGAAGTTGTGACTAAATTTGGAATGGCATAGGTGCTAGATGTCTCGAAGCTCTCTTCAATTTGTAGGTCATTTAGATTTTGCAATGTCTCTTTCAAATGTGTCATTGTAATTTCATAATATTCGACACTCTTTCACCCCTAATGTTAGTAATTTATTTGCAGATGTTCATAGATTCCATGCCGTTAATGGAGTTAAAGTATCCTTTCTCTCTATTTCATTTGTGACCTTTGGCAACATAAACATAACTCCATATCTAACATTAATAGTCCATCAATTAAGAATGTATTTATCTAGAATCTTTGATAATCCTTTCTTCTTGAAAATATGTAGAATATGTCTACACAAGATCCCATCAGATTCAAACTTTTTGCGAGTACAAGAAGTTGTAACTTGATCATCACAAGCATCAATTGTTTTACTTAAGTGAACATGGTATTCTTTTCCATCACAGCCATGTTTTTGGACTAAATATGTCACAACATCACTAACTTTTGCTATTTTCTTTGACATGCAACAACTTTCTGTTTGAATTCTTTTGGAACAATAAGAAATTTGCTTGTATATAAAGATCTCCAATTTGTACCTCCATAGGATGTTCAGAAGAAAAAAACAACATTATTATTTAAGTTCTTGAAGTCTTCGTCCTCTTCTACTCGACGACGAGTAACCAAAGCTCTATCATATTGATGAATAAATTTAGACAATGGCGTTTGTGCATAGACAAATCCGTCAAAAAAAGGTTTTATACTTTATGATCTTTGACTTGAAGTCATTCCACTACAAAATGTATCCTTCAAGTACAATGGAACCCAATGATGAATAAATTTAGCCAACTATTATCTTCTATTTGATATTTGATTTTCATTTCCAACCATGCATTCTCAAATTCTTGAGAACTCTCACGACCATAAATCCATGCATCGTATACTTTCTTGAATTTCTAATTGTTACACTTCAGTGCTCTTAAATGTTGGACAGTATTTTTTCCAAGATGCCAAGAACAATAGCGATGTTTGTTTCTTGAGAAGACTTTTGCCATTGCATTACAATTTGTTGCATCTTGATTAGTGATGATTGCCACAGGTTTCTTTCCATACATGCAAGTTAACCATGTCATGAACAACCAAACAAATGTCTCTTCTGTCTCATCAGCAAGTAAAGCACACCCAAATAATGTTGATTGTCTATAATGGTTTACTTCAGTAAAAGGAGCAAAAGGCATAGAAAAATTATTTGTTCTATAGGTAACATTAAATACAAATACATCACCAAAGTTTATGTAATTTGATTTAGATCTTCTATCTACCCAAAATACACTTCTTGCAGTATATGATTCATCAAGTTCATATTGAAAAAAGAAACCATCATCAATGCACTTCTTTTGTAGAAAAACCTCAACAACTTTCATGCATTCACGGTCCATGTTATTTTTATGTTGAACTCTTAAGTGATCAATGTAATCTTGTGCACTAACAAAAGGTTCACCAGAAGCTTTTAGAAGTTCGACAATCTTTGATGGCCCTCCTCCACAATCATGAGCAGTGGTAATAAACTTTTTAGAAGGCGAAACTAATTTGTGATGTGACTTCAATTTTGGTGTCTTAGACGGTGTTACTGATAAGTGATTGTGTTCCTCAATAAAAATTTCTACCTTACAATTGGTACAAGTGTCTCGACGTTTTCTTACATTCTCTATAGTTCTCCTCTTATCATTCAAATCCTTTTCTCCCTGCTTTGAACAAATCATGATTCTAGAAGTAACACAATTACTTTTTCTAGATCAATAATAGGAACCTTGTCTGATAGAGAATCCCATTGATCTTGCATATGCATTATAATGCTTATAGCATCTTCCTCATACACGAATCCCATTCAAACATACGGTTTTAATGTGTCTTTATCTACATCAGAACTTTCCACCTCAATATATTGAGCACTACATAGTTCATTTCCATCACTACATAGTTCATTTTCTTCTACTTGTGTATAGTATTCCATATCATCTACAAACCAATCTGTATCATTGTCCATGTTTGGTTAATGAATAGATTATTGACAAAGACATATATATATATATATATATATATATATATATAAAATAATTAAATGTAAATTACACAACTCTAAAAAAATTGAATCTATTAAACAAGAGAAACAAACTCCAAGAAGGAAAGAAAAGTCCAACAAGACTAACATAGAGCAACAACCAGTTGGTAAATTGTTCTTATATTTACCAAAGTACCGTCTATATTCTCTACCATTTTTCCTAGTCAAAAAGAAACTTTTATTAAGAAACAAAGTAAAATAGAGGTGAGAAGAGGAAAAACTTAATTGTGTTGAACAAAAATAAAAAATAATAAATTTCAGAATTAATATGCTTAAGAATAACATCATCTTTACTGCCGGACAATAACATAAAAGTGGATAGAATCATGAATGGATGGCTGTAAATATTTACTTCCAATAACTTAGGTTTCTATGCATATCCATGTAAAACACCATGCGGTGTGGAGGTGTACAAAGCTACTCCTTTGTACAAAAACTATAATAGCACAAAAGAATGAGGATCCAATGTAGATCCAAATGAAATCAAACTTACGAATTGCAAGTATTTTGCAAGTCCTGAGTAGATAACATGGTATTTGATGAAGAGTTTTGAGCAGAGGACTGTATTTTTGAGCCACAATAGCAAGCTGACTAACCTGCAAACAAAAATCATCAACATATTGCCATTTATGGTTCAGACAACAAACCAAACTATGTGTACAAAGATTGAGGCCTAGTTGACTTAGATTTAACGCAAAAGGGTACCTGAGGTACTATCAATCTTCGAGGTATAAGCTCCTCATGACGTTTAGCACTAAATTCCCATGAACAAATCTAAAATAAAACACATAAACTCAATTAGAATTTGCAAACAGCATTCATTATTCTACAACAAAAAGGAAACTTCTGACTTTAAGAACTGGAGGAAAAATGACGATTCATGATTCTTTCAATTTATCAAGAAACAAAGGTGTGTTGGAGAAGTGAAGAACATTGGTGGAGAAGAGGAAAAACAAAGAGGTAGGCTTCAACAATGGAAAAACAGAAGGCCGAAGTGTCGGGCGGAAGGTCGGAGAAGCAATGATGTGTGGGGGAGAAATGGCGATCTGGATCAGAGGATGAGGCCATCAATGAAAAGATGGGTGTGGGGGAAGGATGAAGTAGATGAAAGTAGGAGAAAACCCTAGAAAGAAGGAAGGGAAAAAGGGAATGAAGACCTTGGAAAGCAGGAGAAGGTCAGAGAATGAGTTGTTGTTCTTTAGGGTTTCGAAAGAAGAAAGGGGGAAAAAGAAAAACATTAAATAGATGTATCACCAGTTAAACATTTTAGTAAAATATTCTGAATAAGATGGAACCATTAGATTGAAATCTAACAGCTGTAAATACTCTCTTACAACATTCTTGGTTGTATGTTAACCACACCATCATTTTTTCCTTTAAAAATACCACATGCATGGAGCATATAACATATATATTTTACTACTACTTAAGTATTGTTAAACCTATGTCATGTTTCAGTATGTGAATGGTTTTTTTTTTCTTGCAATGGAATGGGCATGGAATGCATGATGAAATGTCAATGTTTCAAGGGTATGTTTTGAGGTTGGTCATTTTTAAATACTTATGTAACACCTTAAAATTCATTATGTGGTCTTCAATTAACTGAAATTAATGGATTTTGATTATGGACAGGTGTTACTGACATGCGGTCCTCATTTATGGGCTTTTTGATTGATGTTTAGGCTTTGTTTTAACTTTGAGCTAGAAATTTGACTAGAGGCATAAATACCCGATGCAAGTTCTCAACGCACCTTAGTGACACACTATTCCAGCACAATAAGGTAGCGCAATTGTGTTAATTCAGTTACAACTGTTTCTATGGTTGTGGCCTTGTGTGGTGTTTTCCTTAAAGTGGTTTAGTTGAGTCGTGTGTTGTGGAGTAGTTGCGTCGTGCTTGATGGAGTTGTTGACACAAGGGTGGTTTGGGTGACATGGTAGTGGATTAATTGGCCACGCCATGCATGTACGAGAGGCTATATAATGGGGTGAAACGTCCTCTATAAGCCACGAGCCAACTCTTTCCTTTTAAGCCAAGCCTTTCCTTCCTTGTGAAGCCTCCTCCTCCTCCTTATTCACCTTCTCTCCTTCTTCTTCTTCTTTTCCTCTCCCATCTTGAGCTTCTCAAATGTGTGTGTGTGTGATAGAGGTAAAGGTACTCGTTCAAGGGAATTGAGGTTGGGATGACATTCGCGAGTTCGTGGAGAGCTCTGGAGCGCGTGAAGTCTGTCGAAATCGCCTAAGGTGGTCACTGGCGTCGGAGAAGACAGTTATTGTGTACCATCTTTAAGGTGCACACTCCACGATCTCACTCCATTTAGTATAAAATTTGCATGATTTTGTTCCTTGTATGTTTTTGAGCATGATAGAGCTGATTTCGTGATTTTTAGTTGAGTACACAATTTTTAAGCTTAAAAATTTAATTATGGTTGATACTATTCATCTGAGCTTCTTCAGTGGATTTCTCAAGTTATGATGCAAGAATTTTTGTGTTTTTGATGTTAAAAGAAAGCTTGCATGATTTCCTTCAATTTGGTATATAATTTGCTAAGCTTGCTTGTGTATAAGAGATGAATGGAATTTGACACAAATGGGTGCAGTGCTCTGTGTGCTCTACAACTGGAAGTAAAGTTCGGGGAGCAACTTCTAGGCACACATTGCCGACACAACTACTAAGCGCAATTTTGCTCGGGTAGTGCAGCAGCCCTGTTCTGTGAATCTGAGTGTTGTCTTGAGTATTTTGCACATATAACCTTGTCAAATGGTGTTTTTGGTATTTTGGTATTAAATGCATGTTTTAAAACGATTTCAAGGAACATGTGATAGTTTTGGAAAGGTGTTTTCCGTGGTTTTCTTGTGTGATAGACCAAAAGATTGAGAGTCCTTTTGTCTGAACCCGAGGGTGTAACAATGTCCTCGGACAGTCGAGCGCATCACCTAGGTTGAAGTTCGAGACCAAAAGGCCATAGGCGAGTATTCGACTTTCCATGTATGTATGCAACTCTTGGATTATCATTTACAAGGTCGAAACTGAGGTCTGCAGGTCAAGGTGTCGTCTGGACCTAAAGGTACGAGACTTCGATTGCTCCGGGTACTGAGACTTAGGGTACCGTAAGTACCTGATGGTATCATGGCAGTAGACTTGAGAGGTATGAGACCCTTGAGTATTTGAATGTGATACCCTGGTTGATATGGGTACTAAGTTGTTGGTAGGTATTGACAAAGCCCAGAAGTGGAGTTTGAGTACTGAGTTAGGGTGTTGGGAGGACGTACCCCGTGGTTTGTCCTGAGAGAGAGAATAACTCACCTAGGAGTTAGGTGAGCAGGCTTTCCATGGGTGTGGTTAACCTTTTGAGAGTCTTGCAGGAGTTAGGATGCTGGGACGAGCAGACTCCCCACAGGGTGGTTGTCCGTGGTAGTGTAGATGTCGAGGTAAGCCTTGGTGGTCTACATGTGCCCAGAGTTGGTTGCTTGGCACCGAGTAACTCGACTCAATGTATGGTTTTATTTTTCCTGCACAATTTCCACGGGTTTTTTGCTAGTGAGGCCCAAATTTTGCTATATGAATGGTTTTCAGTGTTTTTTGTGATTTCAAAATAAAATATAAATTGATTTTAGATATGGTTTTGGAGTTCGGTGAACTTTATACTGCTGACTTTAGTTTTGTTTTCTCGTAGTTTTGTGGAGTATGCATGGGTGACTTTTTGGTCAGTCACACGTATTTTCTTATACTTTCTCAATCACAAGTGCAAATGGTAGCAGGTTAGTACTAATGCATATGGTTGGGGTCACTATTCGCACATTACAAGTTCTTGATAGCATAGATACTTTTTAGATAACCTTTAATTATTCTATTAAATTATGTTTAATTTTAATTAGGATATTGATTTTGGTAATAATGGCTCGGGGTCATTACAACTTAGGTAGCATTTAATACATTGGAATAAAATTAAACAGAAATGGAATGAACATCGGAATGAAATAGTTTTATTCCATTCCTATAGTTTGGTATGCAATCAAACAAGACCAGAGCTACCATTGTATGTGGGGAAGGAATGGAATGGTAGAGCTTCCTGCATAGGAATGATTGGAATGATGGATTTATCCTGCATGGGGAAGAGTGGCTGTGCTTGGTGATCGTAGGAGCAGTGGAGTGGATGCATGGGGAATTGGCAGGAGGGGAGCGGAGGAGGGAGGGGTGGATGAAGGAGGAAGGTCGTGGAGGAGGGAGAGGGCTGAGGAGGACCTCCACAAAGAAGGGAGGGAAGCAGAGGAGGGAGGCAACCGATAAGGAGGGGAGTAGAGGAGGGAGGGGCATGGGAGGGAGGGGTGCAATGGAGGGAAGGGTAGAGGAAGGAGGAAGGTAGCATTGGGCTTTTCATTTTTCTTTTATTCCTAATAAAATGAGGATCAAATTCCTTGCCTCCTAAGAAGGAATGAAATTCCCATGTTCAATGAGAATGCGAATTTGATTCCTAAGAGAATAATTATTTTAAAGTTATTTTTGTACCAAACATAAGAATTCCATTTTAATCTACTTTTTGAATTCCATTCCGATTCATTTTGGTCTCTATTTCAATGTACCAAAGGCTACCTTATCGTTTAAACCATACATAGTAGAAGCTTCAGAAAGAATTCACTCGCCAATGTTTCAGTAACTAAAGTAAGCTAGTAGTTGTAATCATATGGACAGCACTTGGCAGCTTGTAACCATCGACAATCTTGACAACATAATTTTCCAATTTTTGATAAAGTCTACAATCAACATAATTTTCCAATTTTCGATTGGGAGGCTTTCAAAGAAAGCCTCTTCGCAGAGGACTACGCCGATGACCCTTCTCCTTCGCCAAGGCCTCACCGCTTCCACCACTCTCGGAAGCACCACAGACCTAAGGGGCAGGTACGCGCGAGGAAGAGGGTTCCTTCCTCCCCTTGTCTGGATGATCCAGAGATCTCCTCTGGAATCCACGATATTCCTTCCCCCTCTGTTCCCTCCGACGTGCTGTCGATAGGGAACCTCCCTGCCTAGAGCAAGTCGGGCAGATGCCTTTTTCTCCATATTGCTGGTGGTTTTACTCCTAAATCTCTGTCTGGTAGAATACCAAATGTCTGCATACATGTTATGTTTCTTACCCGTAATCCATCATATTGTTGGTTAAAATATATCAAGAGCTGCGAGTTAGATAAATTTTGGCTTCTGAATCGTGCTTCTCTCGCTTATATGTTTTCAAAGCTCTCTGTTACTGGTGGCTGTGAGATTGAGATGCTTAGTTCTACAGATTTATCGTTGGCTGAATATATATGCAATAGGAATATAGATAGTTCCTCATCATCTATTTCCGACGATTTTGCTACCTCTCCGGTGACTTCGCCGGAGGTGAGTAGGAGTTCTCCTCCCAACATATGGCGGGGGTGGAATTCCCCAAACGCTGTCACGCAGTCGTCTCGCATTAATTACCCACTTTCTTCGGTATGGAGCTACACGTCTTACTGCCCTCCTAATTTCTCTGATATTAGGCGGGCTAATTACAAAAACACCCTTCTTAATTCTTCTCTTAATTCCTCTGACCTCATAAGTTTGGGGGTTAATTCTTCCGTAATCAAGCCTGCGGGAGAGTTAGTGGGTTGCATGCAGGGATTAATCGGGCACAGTAACGGATACACCTGCGCAGCAGATCTCTCTGACAATTGCGTGCAGGGCTGTCTCTCTGACGGGTACAGTCTCTGTAGCCGCACTACCATTAATACGAACATTCCTTTTTCTTCCAGCGCAGATGTTTTTCCAAGCGATTGGCCTTCTTCTGACATCTGCATTAACTCCAGCTGCTCGCATATCCCATCTCCTCCCCCTGATATCTCTGGCAAGCGATCCTCTGGATCGAGATTTGATATTCTCTCCTCCCCTAATAAAGTTTTCTCTCCCTCGTGTGCTACTGGTTCCTCTACCCTCTCGGAGAACCTTTGCTCCTCGGGTATTGCTTTAGACGCCGGTTGGAACGTGGTTTCCAGGAAGAAACCCATCCCTCCCCTGGTAAGCTATTGTAAAAAGAGTAGTAGGTGCTTCAAATGTGGACTGAAAGGCCACATGCGAGCTACCCGTAAGTATTCTGGTTCTTGCTTTAGATGTAGTTCCCCCACTCATTCCGTTGCAATATGCAAATATTTTCAGGGAAAGCTCTCCTTCCCGGAAGTAATGGTTTCTCAAGGTCTCTCCCCTCAGAACCCTTCTATCCTTCCTCTCACTGATGCCGTGTGCAACCATTATTTGTTGCTATCATGTAGTGCGATCGTCACGGCGCATACCTCCAATCTCACACTGGAAACTCTAAAGAATCATGTCCGAGCCTTTTAGACAAGCGGCTCCGACATTGAAGTTTAGGACTCCTCCCCGGGTAAATTTCTACTGACTTTCCCCACTGTTAAAGCAAGAACCGACTCTTTCAAGATGCATGGACACTTGCTACATAACATCTCTGCTTCCTTTATCCCATGGACCCCAAATTCAAATGCGATTATTGTTACTAAAGAGGAGGGGGTTTGGATCAGATTGGAGGGTATCTCGCACCACCTCTGGGATATCGATATATTTCGTCACATGCTTGCTGATTTTGCTGAACTTTTGGAGGTGGACTTCTCCAGAGACCATGTGAAACACCTGGGTTTCGCCAGATTGAGAGTCAAAACCTTACCTGGGAAAGACATCCCCGATTGCAGGTACTTTGCTTTTGGCAACTTTGTATATCCTATAAGATACAGACGTAGCTGGGACCTCTACTCCTCCTCGGGTAATACTCAAGATCCACCCCTAAAATGGTCTGTTAAACCCCCTGGCCAGACTAACACCGCTAACCTAAAACCTGTTAGAAAACCGTTCAAAAATAATAAAGGTTGGAGGCGTGCAAAAGGAAACAGACTACCAAACGATGGGAAGCATGTCTGGACTAGACTCGTTAGTCCAAAACCTATCTCCAACTCCGCCGGGATACTTTTTACTCCCACTTCTACCATGTCTTACAAAAACAGCACCCCATCACCAGTGATTAGCACCTCTCCAAGCCATACCCCCCAGGAAGAAGATACAGCCAGATTTATTGAAATGGAGGTCAGAACGAGGAATCTATCGTTGTCCAAGTTCAAAAAGGTGCTGGCTGTCTATGATTGCCTTGAGAGCGATGATCTTGGCGGCCCTTCTGAAGCTCCAAATCCGCAACCTCCTACCCCCATTCACGCGTCAGGTAATCATGCTCTATACACACCCTCAACCTCAGTTCAGGGTGACTATAATACTGAGACTACGACTGATTCATTTTCTTCTTCTTCTTGTTCTAATGCCCTTCCTGATATGAATGACAATTCTTTTCATTTTTTAAATCAAGTCCTATCCTGGGACTCCTATGATCAGTTTAGCATTTTTTGTAATAAAATTGGTATTGCTCTCTCATCCCCTATTGAAGTAAAATCCTTCTGCAATGTTGTTAGAAATAATCAAGGTCTATCCCCTTTAGACCTAAATGATAACTCTCACATTCTGGAGAACCTTGGCTCTCTGCATATTTCCTCTGTTTAATTTATGTTAATTGCAGCTTGGAATGTTAGAGGTTTGGGTAGTAGTGGGAAAAAAAGAGCTTTAAAAAACTTTGTCAAAACAAATAGATGTAGCATCATTATTATTAGTGAAACAAAGCTTGAAAACTTCTCCCCTTACACCTTAAGAAACATTGGAGGCGGTCTCTTAAACTAATGGTCTTTTCTGCCTTCATTGGAAGCCTCTAGGGGAATCCTAGTCGGATGGGATGATAGCTTGCTAAAACTCTTAAACACTATTAAAGCAACTTACAATATCTCCTTATGCTTTACTAATATTCTGGATAACTTTGAATGGTGGCTCACGGGAGTCTATAGCCCTTGTGAACATAACCATAAAAGATTGTTTATTGAGGAATTGAACTACTTAAGTGATAAAGTCAATCAAAACTGGGTATTAGGTGGTGACTTTAATATGATCAAATCTCCGGAGGAACATTCTTCCAGGGGTAGTACTGCATCTCACATGAGGGATTTCAATGACTTTATTGACTACAAAGCCTTACTAGACTTTCCACCAAGTAATTGCAAATTTACTTGGTCAAACTTTCATCTTCAACCTACTATGGTTAGGCTAGACAGGTTCCTGGTATCTACTGGATGGATGGACAAATATCCAGACTCTTTCTGTTTGGGTAAAACCAGGGTAATATCAGATCATATCCCCATTACCCTAAACACTGCTCCTTATGTTTGGGGTCCCCCTCCCTTCAAATTCTACAAGTCTTGGCTGCAAATTGAAGGGTTCTCCCCGTTTATAGAGAACTGTTGGTATAACTCCATACACTACTGTCAATCTACTTCTCCTGTGGCAAGGTTTGCCTACAAACTAAAATTCCTAAAAAAACAAATTATCAGGTGGATCGGACCTATAAGGGAGATAAGGAAAAAAAGATTAGAGGTTGTGGAATCCCAAATTAACCTCCTAGACTCATTGGTTGCTTCTACTTATAATCAGGTCATCTTTCAAAATAAACTGAAAAAGCTAAAAGAGGAGCATTTTATCCTACTACAAGAACAAGAAATATGTTGGAAACAAAAATCTAGGATTCAATGGCTCAAAGAATGTGACCTAAACACAAAGTTCTTTCATAATACTGTAAAACAGAGAAGGAGGTTAAACACTATCCATTCTTTAAGCATCAATGGTATTCCGGAACAATCTCCAAGTCTAATTTCAAATGTAATTGAAAACTACTTCACGAAGCAATTCAATAAGCCAAGCAGAGCAATCCCCATCCTTGATTGGGATACCTTAATGCCCACCAAAATTGCTGAGCCAGAACTTTTGGAATCTGCATTCACCTTGGAGGAGATCCACTGTAATGTTGGCAACCTTCCTGGGGAGAACGCCCCAGGTCCAGATGGTTTCTCAGTTTACTTCTTCCAAAAATTCTGGGAAATACTGAAAGAGGATATCCTAAATATCTTCCAGGAACTTCACTGCAATTCTGATCCAAACTTTCTAGCCCATATAAATCAGACTTTCATAGCTTTAATACCAAAGAAGGAGGGTATTAAAGAGATCAAGGATTTCAGACCTATAAGCTTAGTTAACAGTCTTTATAAAATAATAGCCAAAACATTAGCTTCAAGACTCTCTCCTGCCCTTAACAAAGTAATAGATAACTCACAATGTGCCTTCCTTCCTAGAAGATACATTGGTGACTGCTTTCTCGTGGCTCAGGAGACCATACATTGTATGAATGCAAATGGAATACCTGGCCTCATTATAAAGTTGGACTTTGAAAAAGCTTTCGATAATGTTAATTGGGACTTTCTGTTAGAAGCTTTGAAAGGTTTAGGATGTGAACAAAAATGGATTTCTTGGATCAAAATGTGTATTTCACATGCCAGTTTTTCAGTGTTAGTCAATGGTTCTTCTAAAGGATTCTTTAAGTCAACAAACGGCTTAAGACAAGGTGACCCCCTCTCTCCACTACTCTTCATAATGGTCACACACGCTTTAAACAAAATGCTAGCCTTAGCTGTGGACAATAATCTGGTCTCTGGAATACAACTTCCAAATAACGGTCCAAAAGTAATGAACATTCAATATGCTGATGACATCATCCTCTTCCTATCGGCAATTGAGGATAATTTAATAAATATTAAGAGGATACTTTGCTGCTTCCAGACTTGCTCTGGGCTGAAAATAAACTTCCACAAATCCTCTATCACTTGCATTGGTGTCCAAGAACCCTTTATTCAGAGAGCCTCGCATATCTTGGGGTGTCAAATTGAAAACCTTCCCATAAAATATCTGGAACTCCCTCTTCATTTCAGAAAAGCCAACTATCATGATTGGCTACCTATCATTGAAAAAATTTCAAAAAAACTATCTCTTTGGAAA
Source organism: Posidonia australis (assembly GCA_024699735.1). NCBI lineage: Eukaryota > Viridiplantae > Streptophyta > Magnoliopsida > Alismatales > Posidoniaceae > Posidonia > Posidonia australis. The sequence continues at coordinate 16,351 of JAMKQA010024231.1, forward strand.
GCCAAGCTATTATCACTTGGGGGAAGATTAACCTTGGTTAATGCTGTCCTTTCTGCCATTCCTACATACTACTTATCCGTTCTTCACTTACCAATCAAAGTGGAGGACATTGATAAATTCAGATCCAGATTTCTTTGGAATTCTCTATCCTCCTCCACTACTTGCCACTTGGTTAAGTGGAAATCCCTTTGCAGACCCAAGGAACAGCAAGGATGGGGTATCATTAATTTGGGGAACTTCAATAAGGCGTTAAAATGTAAACTACTTTGGCAATTTCTATCTAATGACTATTCTCTGAAATGGAAAGACATTATCAAAGTAAAATACTTAGCAAGGAGAGGGTTGGGTGCCATTCTTAGCACTTCCAACACTAGAACTTCACCCTTTTGGCATGCAATTAAAAAAAGTTTTGACATCATAAATGGTTTTACACTGTTTCAAGTTAACAATGGGAAAAATACCATCTTTTGGGAAAATAGATGGTGGAATGGAGAAAAATTAAAAGACAGCCTTCCTGATATCTACAGGAGAACAAAATTTAAACAAGCTACTATAGATAAGGTTGTAAGAGTCAGCAGTGCAAATCAAAACAATCTTCTGCTGGTTCCTTTATCCTCCACTGATTCTAGGCTCCTGCATTCTCAACTGGAACTATTATTGAGAATTATTCTCAATATAGGATTAAATTCTGAGGATGATACAACTGTTTGGAAACCTACCAATAAGGTTTTCACTGTGAAATCGTGTTATGTTATAGTTAATGATGGTGGACTGAGATTCAAATTCTTTAAGGAATTTTGAAAGTCTTGGATTCCACTCAAAGTGAAACTATTTTCATGGTTGACTACTTGTAACAAAATTTTGACCAAAGAAAACTTATGCAAAAGGGGATGGAATGATTCCACTTTATGTATTTTCTGCAATTACCACTCTGAATCTGCAATACATCTCTTTTTATTTTGCCCATTTACTCATTCCATTTGGAATGTCTTTGCTATTTCTCCTTTGTATCCTGCTATATTATCTATAGAAGACCTTTTCTATATGCCACCTGTGTTAAAATTTGATTTGCCTGCTATAGGATGTTTCACCTTTGTACAAATATTTCTTTGGTCTATTTGGAAGGAAAGGAATAACAGAATTTTCAGGAGCATTCTTAATAGCAAAAATTTGATTACTAATGATATTATTTCTTTGACTATTTACTGGGTTGAGTGTTTGGGTACAGGTTTTGAGAAAAATGAGATTCTGCATTCCCTCTCTTCATTTTAGCACACTAGAGGCATGGAAATCGACTCTTTGGCCGCAAATTCTGAGTAGCCTGTAGGGGACGAAAATGTGTCCACCCCTGCTCTCCTAGACGACAACTCTCTCTGATTGGCCAAACTCTCACTAACCGTTTTTGATTTAATATATTTTGTCTGATACTGTCTTTGGGTCTGTAATATTTATTCAGCCTCAATACTTTGGCTTTTGCTCCTTACTTGTGGAGCTGCTCACTGTAATACCGCTACAAAACTTGGTCTTTTTATGTGGTTGCTTTAGAAATATATAACAGAAAAAACTGATTACCAATTTCAAAAAAACATTTATTTTGTTTTTTTTTTGATAAACGGTAATTATATTTCTTTCTTTAACTTCAAAAATTACAAGCTTAGTAAAATTGCTATAGTGTCAATTAGAAAGTTACAAAAATAATATCCCGTCACTCAACAGGTGACCAAAAACTCAAAAAAAGAAAACTATAAGTGATGTCCAAGCGCTGCTGATAAAACAGCAAAGATAAAGAAGTTTGAGCAGTCAATTCGAAAAAGAACTGCCAAAACATTTATTTTGTTAGTTGGGTGGTTATTGCATGTTGACAGTGATTCAAACTCACATTCATGTGTTGATGGAATTACACGTATACCGTTCAAATTATACAATATTACGTAAATATCGTTGAAAATTCCAAAAGTTCATTTATACCATTGGACCCTTCTTCTTTTTTTGCACAAATGCCATCGAATTTATAGCTGTTAGTAACACAGTTAGAATAAATGGAATATCATGTGATACCATTAATTGTAAAATGTTACCGGTTCCTTTTCTCCCACCTTTCTCTTCCAATGGTCTGCATTTTCTTTAGTTTCTTTCTGAACCAACATGTCCTTCTCTTTGACATTCATATACAAAGAAAAAAAAGGGTACAGGGAATTTTGGAATCTTTTACAGTAACCGGTAATATTATCTAACTTAGATGGTATATATGTAATCCCCCCATGCTTTAAGTAATCATATATATCAAGTTTAAAATATATTTTTTGAAATCTTAAGAAAAATGTCATTAATTTAACAGATGCATGATCTAGCTGACATTCAACACATGCATGTTTAGAATCCGGACCCAATTCGTGGTGGTTTGTCTCATTGTCTGGTGGCCTCAATGTGCGAAGATCCATGAATTGTGATTCTTGCTTATGTAAAAAGAATGAAACTCGGACTGATTGACAAAGCACCAACCTGGGCCCGATTAGCACAACTTTGGGAGGGGGGGGGGGACCGGCATGGCTAATTATTGAGGGTGTAACAGTTTTGTTCTAGCTGTTTCCAATTGATTCTCTTCCAAAGCTCGAATGCTCTGGCATGGGTGCATTCGAATGGATGTAGGAGTCGTTATCATAGGTTTCGTGGCTTTTTAGGCAGAAGATGTGATGTAAGATGACAGCAAGTTGCAGTGATGATAAAAAGATATCAAATAAGGGTCCATTTGATATCTCAAAAAAATCATGATATTGATTAAAAATATATATAATTTTAAAAAACATGGTTTTTCAGACTTTAATTTAGACTGTTTGGATGGTACAAAAAAAATTATTTTAAAATTATAATTTTAGAATTAAAACAGTTTTTATTTTAAAGAGAGTAGATCTCTTTTTTTTCCCTGGGAAATTACGTTTTTCAAGTGATCGTTGCTCTCACGCCTCTTTCTTCCTCTCGTTCCTCTCTTTCTCTTAATGTGATTGCCATCGCTCCTGTCATTATTGTTGGTTCATCTTCATGGATCTGTCATCGTCATCATCGTTATCATTGTCTCTTCATGGATTCTACGAATGGTGTGTGTGTGTGACAGAGAGTACATACCCATATTTGAGCATGTATGACCCACCCACATTCCATTGCCTGATCAATAAGTCCCTACACCATGTGCTTTCCCCTTCTTTCCATGATACTTGAGCAGTGATGGTTCAAGTGGATCCTCAGGACAAACAACGCTGCAATCTATAGGGAGTTTTCTGTTGGATTCTTTCTATTAAGGTTGAACAAGATGACAGGCTGGCCCAACCCAATCTTACGGTGAATGTGTCACGCCAAATTGTACAAATACATTCACATTTCGACATCAACAAAAACGTATATGCTCTTTCAAAAAATAAGTGAAGCTAAACAGACGGCACCTGGATAAGGAATAATAGAAGAAGATGCAGAATTTGAAACCAATGGAGCAACCAAGTCATAATACATCGTCACAGGCTTGAGCCAGAAAATCCCAAAACGATCCTGCCCTACATTGATATCTTAACCAATGATCAAAATACAAAACGGAACCAGTTTAATAATGGCAACAGCTTTCTGCCCCTCTCTAGTGCCAAATGCCTTATCACTAGCTTAATAATTTATATTTGTGTCTTAATTGTTACAGACTACTAAATTATGTAGAGAACCTACCGTGGCAGGTAATGGACTGCATCCCACACTAGTGGGTCAGAGCATGTTTGGTCAACTAAGACTGCCAGGGATGTACTTATAAGTAATAGTGATTATAATTAAAGTTATTTTAATAATATGCACTTGTATTTTATATTATCTTTAACTAATTTTTGTGTTTATTTATATAGGATAGATACACCTTCTTGTATCAAGAAAAATATGGAGACGATAATGTCGATGAATACCCAGCCTTTGACAAGAAACTTTGGAAGCAAGTTTCAATGGAAAGGAACGTGGGTAGTTCATCCAGAAAGCAAGGTTTGGGTGATTTGGATTCATACTACTCAGAAAATACGACTATTGGTTCTTCCGCCGCTTCTACTGGGCAGTATCGTCCTACGCCTCAGGCTTCATTTGATTCGGAGTACTTCAGTTCTCAGTTGTCACAGATGGCAACTACATTAGAGAGTTTCAGATCCGACATACGCTCAGAAATAAGGAATGAAATAAGGACTGAAGT
>JAMKQA010024232.1:0-27981 GCA_024699735.1 Posidonia australis
TGCGATTGGTTTAGCATAGTGCATATAGTCTGGAGTCTGCTAGCCGCACACACAGGTTCCTGGTGGTTAGATATTTTACTGTTTAGCTTTAGTTTTCCCGTAATTTAATTTGTTTAAATTATTGTGGAAATTTTGGGGCATGACATTTGTGCTTTTCAAAACCTTTCTCACATTCTGAGAAATCCACATTTTCGACCAGATCTAGCCTAAAACACAATGCCTCTCGGGCTCAAAACCAAAATCATAAATACTGGCTAGTAACTGGTTAAAACACAAGCATTATTTTATTCCAGGATTTTAGGACTATTCATAAGTCCAATCCTAGCCAAACCACATTTCTTTCTTTTTCACAAAACCTCACACTTTCTTATTCATTTTCACTTTTCTTTATTGATGTTACCTTGATCAGGGGTAACTAGGCACAGAAGTAGTAGGTGAACACACCATTCCCCTTGTGACAATTGGGCCTGATTATCCATTTTTATTTGTAAACCATGTCATTAATTGTAATATTGTATAAATGGTTTATTAATGAATAATCTGTTATTTCTTGGATGTGTGAGCTTGTGGTTGGATTTCTATGCTCCTGCTTGTGATTTGGGACCAATGAGGAGTCTAGTATGAGGATGCACAGTCGCCTTGGTTTGCGTGACTGTTCCTTCCTCTTTTCCTTCTTTCTTTTTCACCTTCTCTCACTCACGAGCTCACCACACACCCGTCTTCTTCCCCTTCACCCTCCACCAGCCCGTGCCACCACCACCCAACGACTCATGCCTTGCTGTCACCTCCGACGTGATGGGTGGCTGGCATGATGCAGGAGGAGGAGGGGATAAGGGAGTCGGAGGCAAGTGGAAGAAGGTGAGCCGCAACGCGAGGAAGAAGAGGGATAGGAAGAACGACGTGCACGCAACCGAGGAGGTGGGAACTGCTCGTGCGATCTGTTGGGGGGAGAGGCTTCGCTGGGGCGGGAGGAGGCTCGTCGGAGTGCGGGAAAGTTCGCTGGGGCGCCATCAAAGGTACACGACCCCTGTTCCTTCCTCGTTATGCTGTTGTTTAGGTAATGAGAAAATGGCTTGTAAATGGCAAAAAATGCATGTAAAATTGTAGAAAAATAGGGAAAATGATGAGAATGAGTTGTATTGCATGAGAATATAGACATCATGTAGTTAGATGAAGATATGTGGAATTGAATGTGATTTGGGGGTGTAAGCTACAGTAGGTTTCACTGAGCTCTTCTCCTTTGTGATTTTCGTATGAATCACATAGTTAATGGATTGAGGAATGGTTTGAGGGGTTTTAAAGTAGACTCGAGGGTCTACATTCCATGATTTTTTGGAAAATTTTGATTTGTGTTTGGGGGGTCCGATTGAGACTCCCACTTGTGCGATTTTCGTCGTCCAAAACAGGGGTGTGCCCTATCTGCGGCGTTCTCGGTATGCTGAATTGAATTCGATATGCCGAAATCCTGACAGATTAAGCCAGGATCCCAGGTTTTGGTAGAATGAAATCCTCCAGTCGACCGAAACAGGGGGTTTCGGTATACCGAAACAGGGAATTTCGGTATGCTAAACTTGGTTTCGGTTAGCCGTTTTTGCCTTGACCCTGATATGCTTAAATATGAATTTAAATGAATGATAAATGGTTTTAAATGATAAGTGATGTTTTCCAAATCGTTTTTGCCTTGAGCATATGTAAGTCATGTTTTCCTCATGTAATGACATGGAGGAATGTGGAACCCAAATAAATAAATTTGTGCGTGGTTTTGGATTTTGATCCCATAAATGAATAAAAAAGGATTATTTTGTGTGATTTTGGGGTTTAGACCCTGTGAATGAACAAAATGGTTGATTATGCATGGTTTTTGGGCATGGGACCCAATTTATGATTTTAAGCATGGTTTTCATGACTTGAGTTGGGACCCCAATGGAGGGTCAAGTGTTGCAAGGAGACAGATTCCTGCAACGGAAAGAATGAAATGGAAAATGGTTTTGAAAAGAAAAGATTAAAGAGTTTTGGAATAAAACACTAATAATGTGTTAAGGAACCACGAGGGTTGGTGTCGATAACGTGGTAGGAGTAAGAGGCTCCAATAAAACCAGTTGCCAGACATGACTGTGGTTTCCGAGCTTGAGACGGTGTAGGCTGAGCTTGGGTGGTGGTACCTAGTTGTTTGGGTCACCGAGCTCATGACGGTGTAGGTTGAGCCTAGGTTATTGATCCTAGTTGTTCGGGTCACCGATGGTGTAGGCTGAGCCTGGATCATTGGACTTAATTGTTCGGGTCACCGATGGGGCTTCAGACAAAAACGTATCCCCGTGCATACATGAAAAAGAAATTGAGGCCAGTTGGCAGGGGCGGTGGCATCCCCTATGGGGAATTTCAACGCGGTAGTGCAGGAAGGTAGGGGAAAGGATGTCCTTGCCTACTGCTTGTGCGCCTGGTTACCCCTGATCAAGGTAACAATAGTAAAGAAAAGTGGAAATGAATAAGAAAAGAAATGTAGTTGGTCCAAGATTGGACTTATGAGATAGTCCTAAAATCCTGAAATGGAATAATGATGATGTTTTAACTAGTTACCAGCCAATATTTATGATTTGGTTTTGAGCCCAAGAGGCTTTATGTTTTACGCTGGATCTCGTTAGAAATGTGAATTTGCAAATGTGATATTGGTTAAAAATCCAAAGTATTGGAAAAGGACATATTTTGGAAAATGAATTCGAAAGGTTTAAAAGGAAAAATGAAAAATGTGTGTGTTTCTGAAAGAGAATGTGGTTTTGGAATGAATTTCCAAATGTTTTGAAATGGAAAGAAGGATGGGTTTTGAAAAAGCGTTTAGAATTGGGCTCAGGATCCCAAGTGATTTCAAACAGAATAAAAGTGAATGAGGTTTCAAATAAAAAGAAAAGAGGATTTCTGAAAGAAAACCAAGCTTTGAAAATTAAAGAGATGAGTTTTAATGGTTTTGCAGAGATTTTGTGGTTTGTGTGTTTGGGGTGCGTACTGGGTGACTTAGATGTCACTCACGCGTGCTTGTTTGGTTTTCAGGTGCAGACCGCGTGTAGTTGAGTTCCAGTCCAGGAGTCGGAGCTTCTAGGCGCACATTGTGATCCTGAAGGTGAGCCTTAGTTACAGTTATTTAATGTTTCTATAATTAGTGTAATTATGCTTTTGATACTATTATTTGCTAGCGTGCCCGGGATCGGGGTGTTACACCCCAACCTCTCTGCACTACCGTGGTGAAATTCCCCATGCAAGATGACATCGCCCTGGCCAACCGGCCTTAATTTCATTTCATAAGCATGGGGATACGTCTTTGTTTGACGTCCCATTGGTGACCCGAACAACTAGGTTCAATGACCCAGACTGGTGACGGTGTCCTGCGATTCTCCCACTAAGAGAACCCTTTACAACGCCAACCCCTCCATGGGAAGGCAATTCTGTCTCTCAAGACGCTACCAACTACGGAGTGCGCGTCCCACCCGCACTGGCCACACCCGCACTGGCCAACACAGGGTATGCCTCCTCACAGTGTCCTCCACACAGTGCTCAGGAAGGAGTCTCAAACCTCCACACCCAACAACACCCGAGCCTCAATACCCACAGCGACAGTAGGAGTGTTATACCTCCCCGTCATGCCACGAAACACCTCAACCTCGGCCCCGCGAACAATAGTCAAGGAGTGTCATACCTCCAAGACCTGACGAACACTTGCCTCAATCTGTTGGTCCCCAACGCAAACAGAAAGTATCGGAAAACTCTTTCTAAATTCATTTCCAAATCTGTACTTTTCTCTTTCTAAAACTCTCTTTCTAAAACTCAAGCAACATTGTGCCCAACAGCGGCACAGAAACCAAAGGCCAAGAAGCCACAAATAAAACATAGCCTCGACAGCTCTCCTATCAGGCTGAGGCAAAAGCACCTTGGGAGCATCTAGGTTCACGAGCACTATGCTCAACCCACTACCACAACCCAAGAAAACACCAACAGCAAAGCAAACACAACCAGAACTCACACGCTCTAGCGTCAAGTTTAAGATACCTACTGGCTCGTGTCCCTCGGGAGCACAGTTAGATCGGCTCAAATACCCAGAATAGTGCCACTGAATACTTCGTTCAGTGCACCATACACAAAACCACACAAACCCTAGACCTAGGGACACTATCATTATCCCTAAAGTCCACTCTAAATCATCTAGGGAAAGAATCTACTATTTCTAAATCGTTTCATCTTTTATTCTACCCATACCTCAAGTGAAATCTTGCTAATTCATTTTTAGGCAAACCCTATACCATTCTAATGATTATCCTAATCATTTATGCCATTATGTTTATTCTCCCCCAAGATTAATATATACATATATACATATATATATATATATATATTAATCAAAACATAATATAACTTAATGTAGGATCTGGGCCTGAATCGGTAGACCGAAATGGATCGGTCGATCGAAAATCCTCGATTTGGCAAACCAAAAACGTTCGGTTGACCGAAAACCCCTAATTTGGCAGACCGAAAACGTTCGGTCGACCAAACCAGAAATTGAGAGGACAATCTGCAATAAAAACGGCATACTGAAATAATTCGACATGTCGAACTAGGCGACTGCATGGTAACCCAAAATGGGACCCAAAGCCCAATCCTATAAACCACCAATCCAAACCATGCAAAAAATATATCAAAATGAAGATCTCAACGAGATCTTCCAAACTAAACAAACAACACTGAAATCAATCAAGCGGATCTCGAGAAAACAACAGAAAATACAAGGGGGATATTATTCACCCCAAACCATAAATACAGCCATAAATGGCCCACAAATGTACAATAAATTCTATAAAATTCACTACAATTACCAACACAATAACATGCACCTATTGTACAAATTTGGAATCAAAATAAAATCTATGGGGTGTGTACCTCCACCAAAGATGCAGCGATGCGAGACGGATGGCGACGCTCCTCCTTTAGCCACGAGCTGCTCCTCTCCTCCATGCGACGAAGGCGGCACGACAGCGGCTGCAACCTCCTCCTCCCACCATCTCCCTCTCTCTCTCTCACAATCCCTCCCTCCCTCCCATCTCCCCTCTCTCTTATCTCTCCCTCTCCCATGCGCGAGAGGAGAAGAAGAAGAAGAAGGAGGAGAAGAAGAAGGGGTGGGGGAGGGGCCCGGGAAGGGAAAGAAAGAAAAGAAAGAAAGGAACGGAAAGAGAAAGAAAGGAAGGAAAGAAAGGAAGCCGCAAGCACGAAGTCAGACCACCCGACTTTCCACGTCTACGTGACTTGTGCTACCAAGGACCTGCCACCAAACCTCGAGGGCCAGCACAAGGGCTAAACACACCATGCCAAAAAGGCCAGAAACCCACAATCCAAGCGTCAAACACCATTAATAACGTGTCCTACGTTAGGCATTGGGACCCCTAAAGCCTAATACATTTGAATTCACCTTAATTATCTATCCAAAGCACTACTCCTAAAACCTAAGTCGTTACAGCCTAACCCCTTTAAAGGAATTTCGCCCTCGAAATTATCTAGGTAAAACAGTAAGGGCACCAAAATTAGGACATCACTAGGACGACCCAGACCAAGAACACAACGATGCCACCCAAGATCCATGACTTGTAGGAGATATCTCCACCTCACAGAGGCATTTTCATCCTACTTAGGTCTAGGGCAACACCAAGGACTCAGCTCTCCTTGAGTCCGAACACCACCGTGATCCTGGGTGAGACCCCTTCGAGGCACAAAAATCTCCACCCAGAGGCTCCAAAGCAGTGTCTCCCAAAGTCACAAAACATCCAGAACACCCTCGGAGACACACAAACTACAAGATTGACCAGGTGCAACTAGCTCTGGCCATGCTTCGTTGTGCCACTCTGATGCACAACCGGGTCAGCAACCACCAAACTCTATACCGTGTGGTCAGCAATGACTCTCATTACCCTGAAAAAAACCCCTCCAGTCCAAGGTATACGATAAATACGGCTACTGAGACACAACAAAGCTTTTCACGGATCTGGAGTGTACGGACAAACTAGCCAACCATGTGTTGTCGTCTCTAGGAACTACTTCTCAGATCAACACTCCACTGGATCTAGAGCACAACCTCCACTATGGCCAACACCAAAACACATGGGTGGACAGTTCCTCCTGTGATCCTCCCAACTGGCAAGAACCACAAGACACCACATTGCCACATCGCAACAAGAACTAATCCCAACCCAAAAGGATATTTGATGGACTCATTAACGCTCGCTGCGACGACAGCCTTGTAGGTCTAGACGTGAGACCGCCAAAACACACTTAGACCACCTATTAAGTGTGAAGCTCACGTCAAAGATACTACAATCTAGAGTCCAAGGCCACAAAAGTAACTATTCCCAGTGAAACAACCACACCAATGGTAAGGACCACTCGGGAGTCAAACTCAAATGGATCTCCACTCCAAAGTAATTCCTAACAGAAGTGTCCAAACCAACATGAGCCGTTCCTCCTCCCTTGGAAGACTTCTCTATGGTGCCACATCCCAAAGATACCTTTGTTAGATTCTCAAGAATAGTTACACCTAAATCAAGAAACAACCACTTGGAGGAAAACACCTGGGATCACAACCACTGGCTCGACCAACGACGCCACCAAATGAGATGGGCAGCCAGCCCCACTTGACTCACCCCATCTCCGCAGCAGAAACCCAAAACCTAACAGCAATCACAGGAGAAAGAAGATCTCCACAGGTTGGATAGGGCTATGCCATCCGACCCCCAAGCAAATAAGAAAATCAACAATAGGACACCCAAAGGAAACACTGGAGAAAAATCTCTACTGCCCAAATGGCACAAAGTCATCAAAGCCACAACCCACCAAGACCACTACGTATCCCGACAAGATACCCCAAAACAACACACAACAAACAACACATCGGGCTATGCCACTCCATGGCCAAGCCCCCAACAACTTGTGCGACACAGCCGCACAACATCAATGCACGACTCCACCCACACCACCCTCCCTCAGATACCCCATCATCAGGTAGAGCATCTGAAAGGAACAACACAGGCTTGGGGAACTCACCAGAGCCACCCTAAAACAACAACACACTCCTAGGAACCCACTGAGTAACCTAGAGACTACAACAGACAGCTGGGGAACCATTGAGTCACCCAGAGACGACAACAGACATCTGGGGACCCACCGAGTCACCCAGAGACCACAACAAGCAGTTGGGGACCCACCGAGTCACCCAGAGACGACAGGAGGATGGAACTCAAAGCATCCTACGCAACCACCACAAGGACCACAACAACCACACATCTAGAAAGCCTCATGCATCACCCAGATGCGACAACAGGAGGACGGAGCTGCAAGCATCCTCCCGCACCGACACCAACAACAACAGACAGACGACCGACGGCAACCACAGACCATCGACAACAACAAACACTAGCAAAACAGACAACAAATAGACTAATAGGCAAACAGCAACAACAAACAAACAAACAAGAAGCAGCAACAGCTATGAAGGGTACACCAGAGGTTAACAACTACGACACCCAACCCTCCACAGCAAAACACCAAATCGCTCAGTACTAGGTGGTGGCTAACCCCCTTAAAGGAAACACGTCCTTTGGTCAACAGATGGAGGTCGCCTAATCCCCCTCAAAGGAACATGGCACCTCCTCAACAACGCCCTACCTCCACACAGGTGTAGCAAGCCAAGCAGACCAGAATCCTCAGTAGACGGGAACAACCTCTAGACAGCGCGACTCGTGTGACCACACGTGCCACAAAGCCTCCTACGCTGCTAATCATCACAGAGCCATGCCTAGAAAACAACCACCATCGCACCCATGGGCGACACAGTGCTTAACCCACGTAAAACTTGTGAGAAGTACCACACCACACCCCACGGAGTTGAGGAAATCCTAGCGAACCGCTCCACCGGAGCGAACTCCGCTTCACACTCCGTTCCCGACTGCTATCTCTCAAGCAGTTCTACCAAATCAGCGATCACAAAATATCCAACCACTAGGAATCCTTCCAACAAGGAGTCGACGTCCTTCTCTAATCGAGAATACAGACCGTCACTCCCATATTCCTTGTGGTCCCTCACATACAATCCTCGCCTAACAGGAGCCAGAGCTAAAGACACTCCTCAACACCGCAAGCAGAGAAAATCAAGAAAATCAATAAAATCAAGGTGCAAGAATGCATGATATGAAATTCTATGGAGTCACCCTACCAGACACCCCTAGGCTAGTGCCCCTAGGTGGATCTAAGCTCTGATACCAACTGTAACGACCCCCAAGTCACTACCACTAAACCTAGCAACAAATTTTTATTTTATTATTTGTTTTGTCTTTATTATTAACTAACAATTACACTAATGATGTAACCAAAGCAAAGTACTCTCAACAAGAAATAAAACTAATAAACTACAGAAATAAACTAAACTATCACTCACCTAGATCTCTAATGTGTGGTGGCGTGACTCCTCCTATATGCACTAGTAACCAATAGCTACTATCCTGCATTTGCCAAAAACACACAAAACAAAACACACGCGAGTGACCACTCAACGGTCACCGAGCACGCACCCCACCTACAACTCGGCAACCTATGCCGACGGCAACAAAGCACAGGCATCACACCTGGATGCCGACAAACCAAAAGGGCAATCTACCGACACCCAGCACACAAGCACAGGCATCCCTCTCGGACGCCGCAACACCAAACCAGGCAGTCTACCACTGCCCAGCAGGCCACAAAATCACAAAACCATGTCTTTGATACCATTCTTCTCTTTTCCTTTCAAAACCACATGCGTGCACTTTTAAAACCTTTTATGCATGCCCGAGAAAGCTACTCTCACCATCTCAAGCGCGAAACAACACCAAAAGCACAATTATAGAGACTCTGCTTTGCACAACATGGTTTCTGGACCCAAACACACACCAAGCACGGAGCCTTTGCTCCCACAACAACAGAGCCACTGCTCCCAAACTCTATGCCTCCACAGACGCCAAAACCACGACCTCCTTTAGGCCCATAGCCTGATTTTCCAAACCAGGACTCCTCACAAAAAGTGTGTCGAACTGCCCGACGCCAAGCAAACAACAATGGCCACAAGCAGTCTACTAAGGAGCGACCACAGTGTCTACACTGCCATGGTGAAGCTACCCAATGATGGAGCGATCACCGTCCTATGATTCTCCCACTAGGAGAACCCTTAACAATGCCAACCCCTTCATGGGAAGGCAGTTATGTCTCTCTGGACGCTACCAGCTACGGGGCACACGTCCCATCCGCATTAACCACCACAGGGTACGCCTCCTCACAGGGCCCTCCACACGGTGCTTAGGAAGGAGTCTCATACCTCCACACCCGACAACACCCGAGACTCAGTGCTCACAGCGACAACAGGAGTGTCATACCTCCCCGTCATGCCACGAAACACCTCAACCCGTAGACCTCAACCTCGATACTGCGAACGATAGTCAAGGAGTGTCATACCTCCATGACCGGACGAACACTCGCCTTAGTCTGTTGCTCCCCAACTCAAATAGAAAGCATCGGAAAACTCTTTCTAAATCAATTTCCAAATCTATAATTTTCTCTTTCCAAAACACTCCTTTTTTGAAAACCTTTTCAAAACCATTAAATGTCATTTAAAACTTAAGCAACATTGTGCCCAACAGCAGCATAGAAACCAAAGGCCAAGAAACCAAAAACAAAACACAACTTCGATAGTTCTCCTATCAAGTCCAGGCAAAAGCACCTTGGGAGTGTTTGGATTCACAAGAACTACGCTCAATCCACGACCACAACCCAAGAAAACACCAACAGCAAAGCAAACGCAACTAGAACTCACACGCTCTGGCACCAAGTGTACGACACCTACTGGCTCGTGTCCCTCGGGAGCACAGTTAGATTGGCTCAAACACCCGGAACAATGCCATTGAATACTCCATTCAGTGCACCGCACACAAAACCACACAAATCCTAGACCTAGGGACACTATCATTATCCCTAAAGTCCACTCTAAACCATCTAGGGAAAGAATCTACTATTTCTAAATCATTTCATCTTTTATTCTACCCATACCCCAAGTGAAATCTTACTAATTCATTTTTAGGCAAACCCTAGACCATTCTAATGATTATCCTAATTATTTATGCCATTATGTTTATTCTCCCTCAAGATTAATATATACATATATACATATATATATATATATATTAATGAAAACATATGATAACTTAATGCAGGATCCGGGCTTGAATCGGCAGATCAAAATGGATTGGTCGATCAAAAATCCCTGATTCGACAGACCAAAAACATTCGCTCTACCGAACTAGAAATCAAGGGGACAATCTGCAATAAAAATGGCATGCCGAACCAGGCGACTGCAGGGCAACCCAAAATGGGACACAATGCCCAATCCTGCAAACAACCAATCCAAACCATGCAAATAATATATCAAAATGAAGATCTCAACGAGATCTTCCAAACCAAACAAACAACACTGAAATCCATCAAGCGGATCTCGAGAAAACACCAAAAAACACAAGGGGGATACTATTCACCCCAAACCATAACTACAGCCATAAATGGCCCACAAATGCACAATAAATTCTCTACAATTACTAGCACACTAACATGCGCATATGGTACAAATTTAGAATCAAAATAAAATCTACGAGGTGTGTACCTCCACCGAAGACGTAGCAACGTGAGACAGATGGTGATGCTCCTCCTCCAACCACGAGCTGCTCCTTTCCTCCACGTGACGACGATGGCTACAACCTCCTCCTCCCACCATCTCCCTCTCTCTCTCACATTCCCTCTGTCCCTCTCGTCTCCCCTCTCTCTTATCTCTCCCTCTGCAATGCGTGAGAGGAGGAGAAGAAGAAGAAGGAGAAGAAGAAGAAGAAGAAGAAGGGGTGGGGGTGGGGCCTGGGAAGGGAAAGAAAGAAAAGAAAGAAAGAAAGGAAAGGAAAGAGAAAGAAAGGAAGGAAAGAAAGGAAGCCATAAGCACGAAGGCAGACCACGTGACCTTCCACGTTCACGTGACTCGTGCCACCAAGTACCCGCCACCAAACCTCGAGGGCTAGCACGATGCCTAAACCACACCACGCCAAATAGGCCAGAAACCCACAATCCAAGCGTAAGACACCACTAAGAACGTGTCCTACGTTAGGCATTGGGACCTCCAAAGCCTAACACGCTTGAATTCACCTTAATTATCTAGCCAAAGCACCATTCCGCAGCTAAGACTAAATACTCTCGACAATTAAATAAAATCATTAAACAATAGAAATAAAACTAAACTAACATTCATCTGGTTCCCTGATGTGTGGTTGTGTGAATCTTCCTATATGCACTAGCAACCAATAGTCACTATCTATACTACCAAAACATACAAAACAAAGCACACATGAGTGACCACTCAACGGTCACTCAACACGCACCTATATCGAGGGCAACATAGCACAAGCATCACACCCAGATGTCGTCAAACCAAAAGGGCAGCTTACTAATGCCCAACACACAAGCACTAGCATCCCTCCCGGATGCTAAAACACCAAATCAGATAGTCTACCACCACCAATCAGGCCACAAAATCGCAAAAACCATGTCTTAAAACAATTCTTTTCTTTTCCTTTTCAAAACCATGTGCATGCTCTTTCAAAATCTTTTATATATGCTCAAGATGGCCACTCTTGCCAAGTCAAGCCCAAAAGCCACACCAAAGCACATCTAAAAAGTCTCTGCTCTGTACAACATGGTCCCTTCTATACCCAAACACCAAAACCATGGAGTATCTGCTTCAAAACAATGGAGTTGCCACTCCCAAAACACTAGAGTCACGGCTCTCAAAACACTATGCATCAACAAGCACCAAAATCACGACCTTCTCTAGGCCTAGAACCTAATTTCCTGAACTAAGACTCCACACAAAACACAAGTACAAATAGTGTGTTGAACTATTCGACGTCAAGCAGACAACACTGGCCACAAGCAGTCCACGAAGGAGTGACCATGGAGTCTACATTGCCACGGTGTGTCACCCTATGCAGGAGCAACGCCATCCCATAGTTCTTCCACTTGGAGAATCCTCACAAAGTAAACCCCTCCTAGAAAGGAACTCAGGTCTTTCTGAATGCTACTAGTTATGGGGCGCACATCCCACCTATACTAGACACCATAGGGTACGTCTCCTCACAGCGTCCTCCACACGGTGCTCAGGAAGGAGTATCATACCTCCACACCTGACAACACCTGAGTCTTAGTGCGCATAGCGATAGCAAGAGTATCATATCTCCGTGTCATGTCACAAAATACCTCAACACGTGGACCTCAACTTCGGCCTCGCGAAGGAAAGTCAAGGAGTGTCATACCTACAAGACCCGACAAACACTTGCCTTAGTTTGTTGGTCCCCAATGCAAACAGAAAGCACTAGAGAACTCTTTCCAAAACCATTTTCAAATATGTACTTTTCTCTTTCCAAAACTCTTTTTTTTTGGAAAACCTTTTGAAAAATCATTAAATATCCTTTTAAACTCAAGAAACACTATGCCCAACAACGGCACGGAAACCAAAGGTCAAGAAACCACATTACAAAACACAGCCTCGACAACTCTCTTGTCAGGTCATAGCAAAACACCTTGGGAGCGTCTAGATTCATGAGCACCATGCTTAACCCATGACCACAACCTAAGAAAAAACTAACAGAAATATCCTCTGAGTGTCAAACCCACCCAAAAAACACTGCAGCAATGAAGACACAATCAGAACTATATGCTCTGGCACCAAGTGTAAGACACATACTGGTTCATGTCCCATGGGAGCATAGCTAGATCAGCTCAAACACTTAGAATAATGCCAATGAATACTCCATTCAATGCATCGCACACAAAACCACACAAGCCTTAGACATAGGGATGTTATCATGATCCCTAAAGTCCAGTCTACACCATTTGGGGAAAGAACCTATTATTTATAAATCATATCATCTTTCATACTACCCACACCCTAGGTGGAATCTTACTAATTCATTTTAGGCAAACTCTACAATCATTCTAATAGTTATCCTAACCATTTATGTCCTTAAATTTATCTCTCTAAGATATATATATATATATATATATATATATAGACACACACACACACACACACATATGTATATGTATATATATATTAATCAAAACATAAAATATCTTAATACAGGATCAAGGCCTAGATCGGTAAACTGAATTGGAATGGTCAATCGAACTTGGGCTTAGGGTACCAGATTGGCAGACCGAAAAAACCACTTGGTTGACAGAGAACCCTTGATTCAATAGACTGAAAACATTTGATCGATCGAACTAGGAATTCTATCAACACTCAAGACTTCCATAATGGTAGATCGAACAAATTTGGTTAACTGAACTAGGGGTCAAGGGGACAATTTGCAATAAAAACAGCAGACTAAAATAATTCGGCATGTTGAACTAGGTGATTGTAGGGCACTCGAAATGGGGCTCAAAGCCCAATCCTGCAAATCACCAATCCAAATCATGCAAACAATATATCAAAATGAAGATCTCGATGAGATCTTCCAAACCAGACAAGCAATACCGAAATCCATCAAACGAATCTCAAGAAATCAACAGAAAACACAAAGGGACGCTATTCACCCCAAACCATAAATACAGCCATAAATGGTCCATAAATGCACAATAAATTCAATAAAATTCACTACAATTACCAGCACACTATCATGCAACTATCGTACAAATTTGGAACCAAAAGAAATTTTACGGGGTGCGTACCTCCACCGAAGGCACGTTGGTGATGACCGACGAATTGCGAACGCTCTTCCTCTGACCACGAGCTACTCCTCTCCTCCTCCACATGACAGCGACGGCACGGTGGTGGCAACACTCCTCCTCCTCACTACCATCTCCCTCTCTCTCACTCAACCCTCTCTCCCTCCCACCTCCTCTCTCTCTATTTCTCTCCCTCTCCCACGAAGAAGAAGAGGAAGGAGTGGGGCCTAGGGAAAGAAGGAAGAAAGAAATAAAGAAAGAAAGAAGGAAAGGAAAGAGATAGAACGAAAGAAAAAAAAGGAAACCACAAGCACGAAACTAAATCATGCGACCTTCCATGTACAAATGACTCGTGTAAATCGAGATCCACCACTAAAGCGCAAGAGAACCCTCAAAACTCTCATGAGGGTTAGCACAACACTCTGAACCACCCCACACCAAAAAGGCTAGAAACCCACTAATCTAAGCGTAAGACACTACAAAAGCTATGTTTCCCACTAAACGCAATGGACCTGGCATTTAATGACCAAGAATTCCATTAAAATATTTGATCAAAACACCACTTCTAAAAATTGGGTGGTTACAGCATGCAACTCAAGGATTCCAGATGATGCCTAGTTTGTAGGGTTGGGTACCTCCAAAGCCACCGAGGGGCAAATGCAACTTCAGCCTAAGCTAGCTACGAGAGTGGATGCCATTGTTGCTAGCTCCAGCGCCCAGATCAGTGGAGGCACAATTTGTGTTGCGACATTTTTTGCTTGAACTGATTGGATTGATTTTTGCAACATGTCTAGTTATTGTGTTCATGCAGACTAGTTGGTTTACATCATCGATCTGGACCACTTGGACTACTATGATTGGGGTGGAACCAGCTACACTTGGTTGTTGAGCATCCTATGGAATGTAGTGTGGCTTGAGCATCGCTCGTGTGTGGGTTTGTATCCCCTATTGACAGTAAGTGTTTTATCTACTTCAAGTAAATTAAGCCATTTAAAAAGTTGCTAATGGACTTGTTCTTGCTTTACTTTGGTAGTACTAGGCATGGATCACATTGAGAGGGGCCACTATTTCTTCTGCCTGTGCCCAAGCTATTTCCCCTCCCCTACTAGTGGTATGAGATTGACCACTGAGCCACATCTAGGGTATTCAACTATGAGTCTTACCATTATTTGCTTGATCTTTTGTGCATTGATGATGTAAGCTGCCAATAGTTCTTTTAGATATTATTAATAGGCCAGCTTTGATATTGCATACTAATGCTTGCTTATTATTTTGGTTCTAGGTTATTCTGTGACTCTTCAGACACTACATGGGGTTTGACTAGGCCCCTTTAAACTCTACCCGAGAGTTGAGAAGAAATAAGTTAAATTCTTCTGTATGAAGAAGCCCATGCACTATCTCCTAGGCCATGTCTAATCATTAGTTTATGGATGGATTTTGCATCCCTACCCCTCCCTTAAAGGATATGATGTCCAAGGCTTCTTCATGCATGGTAAATTAGGCTGGAACTGCTATTGCCATGGCCTACTGGAGTAGGTATACCCTTCTAGAGATTAGTTGTGTCGAGTACCTAGGCTGGTTTGAGTGGGTTGGGAATCCACACCTCTTTAAGGAGGTTTTTTGAGAGTGCAAGTGAGGGATGTTGTTTACCATGGATTGGGCTAAGGTAAAAAGATACCTTGCTACTTTGCATTCTGTTATCTTTTTCGTAAGTAATCAAGTTGCTTTGTGATGTGCTTTTGTTTTATTAGTTTTTATAGGATTTTGAGGTAAGAAGATGAGGAGGATGTAGGTATGCAAATGTATTTCTACTCTCATCACTAGCATTGGTATATTTTCTATTTGTAAATTGCTGTTTGACATTCCACATTGTGCAAAGGAGATGCGATGGAAAGCAATCTTCCAAGTATATTTAAATTTTAATGTATTTAACACACCCATACTGCTCTATTTTGACTTATTCTTGTGTTTTATTTCAAAGAGACGTCCCCAGTGTTGAGGTGAACATTGTGACTAGCGAGGAGTTCACTATCGAGTTCAAGGACGAAGATAAGTCTGAGAGTGAAGATTTAGGAGGAGCCAGTAGTTCCATGTTGGGCCTTTCGTGCACTAGGGCAGCTTCTGGCAAGATCTCTCAAAGGCTAGGTCGCAAGGTGTAACGATCCCAAAATTGCTATCATTAAACTTAACTACAAATTTTCATTTAATTATTTATTTTATCTTTATTATTAACCAATAATTACACTAATAATGTAGCTAAGTACTCTCAACAATAAAATAAAACCACTAAATAATAGAAATAAAACTAAACTAACACTCACCTGGATCTCTGATGTGTGGTGGCATAACTCCTCCTAGATGCACTAGCAATCAATAGCTACTATGCTGCACCTGTCAAAGTATACAAAACAAAGCACACATGAGCGACCACTCAACGGTCACCCAATACTCACTTCACCTACAACTCGACAACCTATGCTAAGGGCAACCAAGCACAAGCATCACACCCGAACGCTACCAAACCAAGAGGGCAATCTACCGACGCCCAACACACAAGCACTGGCATCCCTTCGAATACCGCAACACCAAACAAATAGTCTACCGTTGCCTGGCAGGCCACGAAATCACAAAACATGCTTTTAAAACCATTCTTTTCTTTTCCTTTTGAAAACCAAAACCTTTTATGCATGTACGAGAAGGCTACTCTCGCCATCCCAAACCCAAAACCACACCAAAGCACAATTACAAAGACTCTACTCTGCACAACAGGGTTTCTTCTGGACCCAAGTACAAAACCAAGCCACAGATCCTCTGCTCCTAAACAACGGAGCCATCACTCCCAAAATACTATGTCTCAATAGCGGCAAAGCCACGACCTCCTAGGCCTAGAGCTTGATTTCCTAAACCAGGATTCCACACAAACACAAGCATAAACAGTGTGTCGAACTGCCCGACATTAAGTAGACAACAGTGGCCACATGTAGTCCAACAAGAAGTGACTACGGCATTTACACTGCCACAATGAAGCCATCTGTGTAGGAGTGATCACCGTCTCGTGATTCTGCCACCTAGAGAACCCTCAACAAAGCCAACCACTCCTGGGAAGGTAGTCTTGTCTCTTAGGATGCGACCAACTATGGGCCACGCATTCTACCCATGCTGGCCACCACAGGGTATGCCTCCTCACAGTGCCCTCCACACGGTGCTCAGGAAGGAGTCTCATACCTCCATACCTGACGACACCCAAGCCCTAGTGCTTAAAATAGTAATAGGTGTATCATACCTCCCTGTCATGCCACAAAACACCTCAACCCGTGGACCACAACCTTAGCCTCTAAACGATAGGTCAATGAGTGTTATACCTCCAAGACCCAACAAACCTCAGCCTTAGGTATCTCGGCCCTCAATGCAAATAGAAAGCACTAGAAAACTCTTTTCGAAGCCATTTTTAAATCTGTACTTTTCTTTTTCCAAAACTCTCTTTTGGAAAACCTTTTCAAAATCAATAAATATCCATTAAAACTTAAGAAACATTGTGTCCAGCAGTAGTACGAAAACTAAAGGTCGAGAGACCACAAATAAAACATAGCCTCGACAGCTCTCTTTTCAAGCCTAAGAAAAAACGCCTTGGGATCGTCTAGGTTCACGAGTACCCATAACTACAATAAAAGAAAACACCAACAAAAATGTGACATCTAGGCCTGATTATCTATTTTAATTGTAAACAATGTAATTAATTGTAATATTGTAAAAATGGTTTACTAATGGATCAATGTGAATTGGGATCAATGTGGGGTCCAGTCTGAGGATGCACGGTTGCCTCGGTTTGCATGCCCATCCTTTTCTTTATTCCTTTTCCTATCTTTTTCTCATTTCCATCATGAGCCATCACCATCTTCGTCTTCTCTCTTCTTCTTCTCCAACCCGTGCCATCATCGACGGATGCTCGTGCCTCCCTGTTGCCTTCGACATGAGGGCGATGAGATGGGTAGCTGGCACGATGCGAGGAGGAGAGGATAAAGAGGGGTGGAGGTGAGTGGAGGAGGAGTGGGAACTAAGAGAGAAAGGAGGAGAGGAGGAGTGCGTGAGAGGGGAGGGGCAGGGGAGGTGAGCTCTATTTGTGTCATTCGCGGGTGGAAGAAGCTTCGCCGGGGCAAGGAGAGGCTCGCTGGGGTTGGGAGAGCTCGTTAGAGGAGGTACGCAACCCTTTTCCTCCTCTTTCCTCTTCGTTTATAATAACGTATAAAATGCATGTAAAATCATAGAAAAATAGTAGAATGGATGGAAATGTGTTGGATAGCTTGAAAATGTAGGTATCATGCTGTAAGGATGAAATTTGGGTGATTTATGCAAGTTTTTCGGATGCATGTTACAGTAGTTTCATACGAACTTCACCCCTTTATGATTTTCATATGTATTGCATGGTGAATGGATTAATGAATGGGTTTAGGGGTTTTGATGTAGACTTAAGGGTCTACACCCCATGATTTATTAGTGTTTTATGATATTGTTTGAGGGTTCCGCTAGAGGCTCCCAGTTCTGGCAAATGTATTGGCTGAAATAGGGGAGATGCCCTGGTCACGAGCAATTCGGCATGTCGAGTTGGGTTCGGCATACCGAATTCCTGTCAGATTAGGCTAGGATACCTGATTTCGGTAGACCAAAATCACCTAGTCGACCGAAACAAGGTGTTTCGGTATACCAAAAATGCTCGTTATACTGAACTAGGGATTTTTAGCATACCGAACTTTATTTTCGGTCTACTGATTTTGCACTAGCCCTGATATATATAAATGTGAATAGAAAATGAAAATAAACAGTTTTAAAGTGATAATGAGCATATATAAATGGTGCTTTCCCCATGCAAATGTCATGAAGGAATATGGAACCCGAATTAGTAAATGTGGGGAATGCTTTGGGTTTGATACCTTAAAAACAAATAAAAGTGATTAAATGTGTGGTTTTAGGCATGAGACCCATTTTATGATTATAAAGCATGGTTTTAAATGAATTTGAGCCGAGACCCTAGTAGTGGGTCATGTGTTGCTTGGAACAATTCCTGTAATGAAAAGAATGAAATGAAAATGGATTTGAAACAGAAAACTTAAAGAGTTTTGTAAATAACACATAAGTAATGTGTTAAGGAACCACGAGGTTAGTGTCGATAATGTGGTAGGAGTATGAGACTCCAATGAAAGCAATTGTTAGATACAACTGTGGTTGTCGAGATTGAGACTATGTAGGCTGAGCTTCGGTATGTGGGCTTGGGTGTTCGGGTCACCGAGTTCGTGATGATGTAGGCTGGGCTTGGGAATATGAGACCTAGGTGTTCGGGTCACCCACAATGTAGACTTAGCTTGGGTTATTGAACATAATTGTTTGGGTCATCGATGGGTCGTCAGATAAAGACGTATCCTTGTGCATATATGGAAAGAAATTGAGGCCAGTTGGCCAAGGCAGTGTCCTCCCACATGGGAAACTTCACTGGGACAGTGTAGAGAGGTAGGGGAAATGGTGTCCTCACCTACTACTTGTGTGGATGGTTACCCCTGATCAAGGTAACATCAATAAAGAAATGTGGAAAAGAATAAGAAAAGTGTGTGGTTTTGTGAAAAAGAAAGAAATGTGGTTTGGCTAGGATTGGACTTATGAATAGTCCTAAAATCTTACAATAAAATAAAGTTTGTGTTTTAACCAATTACTAGTCTGTATTTATGATTTTAGTTTTGAGCCCTCTGAGGCATTGTGTTTTAGGCTAGACCTAGTCGAGTATATGAATTTCTTAGAATGTGAGAAAGGTTTTGAAAAAGTATGAAAAGAAAGAAAAATGAGTTTTTGAAAAAGAATGTGGTTTTGGAAACAAATTCCAAATGTTTTAAAAAGAAAAACGAAAGGTGAGTTTTGAGAAAAGCGTAGTTTTGGGAACAGATTCCTAAATAATTTCAAAGGAAAAGAAAATGATGTTTTAATATTGGATTTTTTAAAAGAAAGCCAAGTTTTAAAAATTAAAAGTTGTATTTTTAACTCTTTTGCCGGATTTTGTTGTTGTGGGTTAGGAGCACGTACTAGGTGACTTAGATGTCACTCATGCATACTTTGATTGATTTTCAGGTGCAGATCGTGTATAGTCGAGTTCTGGTGCCAAAATAGGAGCTTTTAACCACACATCGTTTCCTAGAGGTGAGCCTTAGTTATAGTTATTTAATTATTCCTGTAATTAGTGTAATTTTGCTTATGGTATTGTTATCTTTGTAGCATACCTGGGATCAGGGCGTCACTGAGTGGTATCGGGGCTAAGGTTACACCTAGTGCATTGTAACACTCGTAAAATTCATTTTTGTAATTATTTCCATTTTATGAATTTCATTCCTAGACGGGTGTTACTGTTCCGAGGCCCGTTGTGTGGTTTTGTGCTTTTAGGCTTGGGCCTCGTGGGCTGGCTTCTATTAGCGTGTCCTTGTGTGTGGTTGGCACTGTGCATTATGGCACTGTGCGTGTGGGGCCCAAGTGTGGGTTCCGCTTGGGGCCCGTGCTCGTGGGCTGTTGGTTGTGGCTGGTGGTTGAGTGGAGTGGCCGGTGTGCTTGTGCGGTGTGTCAGTGGCTGAGACATGTAGGTGAGCACACTCCCAGCTACTACGTGCGCAGGCTTTATAAGCCACAACGCACTCCTCTACCGCTCATCACCATCTTCCCCTTCTTCCTTCTTCTTTTCCCCCTCCTCCTTGACGCGCGCATTCCCCTTCTTCCCCACCTTCCTTTCCCTTCCTTTCCTTCTTCCCCACTCATCCTTCCTCTTTCCCCCTCTCCTTCTCCTTGCACCCGCATCCCTTGCTTCTCCTTCCCATGCGTCGATTGAGAGAGAGAGAGAGAGAGGGAGCGCATAAAAATAGTATGGAGCTTGCGTGGAGTGCTCTTGAGGCCGTGGTTGCGCCAGAGTTTGCCAGAGTCGGTCAAAGAACGCTAGAGGTCGTTTTTAGGTACACACTTCTACCTCATGTAATAAAGAGCATGAAAATAGTAGAAATTGATAGGATTGCATGAAATCTAGGTAAATTTACATTCCTAGAATTTATTGTGATTTTATGAGAAATTATGGTGGATTTATGGGTATTTATGCCAGTGATTGCATTTTGGGTCATTTTGACACTTCTACTTTTGTGATTTTATATCTTGATGCATGGTCAATGGATTTTAGTTTTGTTTGTTGAGATATGGAGTAGACTTGAGGGTCTACATCTTATGTTTTATGCAAGATTTTTGGTGTTTGTTTAGGAGGTCCAATCGGAGGTCCTAGTTGGGACAATTTCGGACTATAGGGTTTTGGGTTGTTTTCAGGGATTGCAGGATTCGGCATACCGAAGTGAAAATGGCATACCGAATCAGTGAATTTCGGTATACCAATTTTGTCCAGTATACCATTTTTCTGTCAGTTTGGTCCTCTAGTCGATTCGACCTACCAAATCACCTCGGTCGACCGATCTAGTGGATTTCGGCATATTGGTGCCAGAACGGCATGTCGAATCAGTAGATTTTGACATACCGAACCTATTTTCCGGCATGCCAAATCTGGGGACAAATATGTTTATAAAATGTGTTTCCCGAGGGATTTCTGGATTGCTATATTTTGTTCCATTGAGAGGGACTATGGGCCATCAATGGTGGTCTCTTGGGACCCCTGATGCGCCGTTTTGCCGAGGTTTTGGAAGAATTTTCAAATATATGAAATTGGTTTTGGAAATGGATTTCAAAAATGGTTGGCCTATTTTGGAAAATGTTTTCTTGGTTTTCTGTGTGCGGGTCAAGATAGTGTGGGACCATGTCGTCGAGAGCAGGGAATGTGATGACATTCTCGGATGGTCGAGCGTGACTCCCTGGTTTTGGTCGGGGGCCGAGATACCTGAGGCTGAGGGACGTCGGGTCCTAGTGGATTGAGACTCTATACTATCGTCTCAAGGCTAGAGTTGTGGTCCTCAGGTTGAGGTATCTTGTGGCATGATGGGGAGGCATGATACTCCTGCTGTCGATGTGAGCACTGAGGCTCAGGTGTCATCGGGTGTGGAGGTATGACACTCCCTCCTAAGCACCGTGTGTGGAGGACGCCGTGAGGAGGCAGACCCTATGGTGGCTAGTGCGTGTGGGACACGTGCCCCGTAGTTGGTAGCGTTCAGAGAGACAGGCAGCCTTCCCAGGGAGGGGTTGGCTTTTGAGGGTTCTCTAGAGAGGGAGAATCACGGGAAGGTGAATGCTCCTACACAGGGTGGCCGTCACCGTAGCAATGCAGAACGCTATGGTCGCTCCTCAGCGGACTGCGTGTAACCTGAGTTAGGTTGCCTAGTGTCGGGCTTCCTGACTCATTGTGTGTGGTTTTGGTCATTAAGGGCCTTTGCTTGTGGCTTTGGGCTAGTAGAGCCCCGGTTGTGGTTTTGGCTAGTGTGGGCCTGGTTCATTAGGTTTTTGAAAAAATGGTTTGCGAAATAAATTTAAAAGGAAAATTAATTATAGTTTTGTTTCCCATGGCTTTCCTTGGAGTGTGTACTGGGTGACTTTTGTTAGTCATATGTTTTTCTTCATGTTTTTGGTTTGTAGGTGTAGGCATGTAGATGGTTAGTGTAGTACATATAGTCTGGAGTCTCTTAGCCACACACGTAGGTTCTTGGTAGTTAGATATTTATTGTTAGGCTTTAATTTTCAGTAATTTAAATTATTTTAAATTATTATGGAAAATGTGGGGCTTGACAATTTTTGTTATCAATGCTCCAAGTTCACTAGGTCGCACTAGGTTAGTGTGACACCTATGGTGTCTGGTCTAGAGACTCCATAGGTTTTGCATGCATGGTAGAGTCTACACTTGATTTTCGACAAGGTTTTCTGATTGTTGCTTTGTCTGTGGTGCAGGTAATTTGCCTTTCTCCTGCTGGATGCCTCCACGTGATCGCAAGGGCAAGGCCCCTGTTGAGGAAACTGAGCCCCGAGAGGACGTAGGTAGATGGAAGGCGGTTCGTGTGGAACTGAGGAGTTTAGCACACGGGATCTCCCACACGTTCAGCAAGAGTAACGCTAGTGAATCGTCGGGTGACCCGTGGCCGAACCAGTTCATGAAGCTTCATCCACCGTCGTTCAATGGCGAGGTTAGTGTTGAGGAGAGCGAGGCCTGGTTGGAGAAGGTGGTGAAGATGTTGGAGAGCATGGCGTGCCCAGAGGAGCATTGGGTGCGGTTGGCGACCTACCTGTTGGATGCTGAGGCAGATAGGTGGTAGAAGTCTGTGAGGCTGCTGAAGCTCCTAGACTCAGTCACTGTTAGCATCTAGTGGAAGGATTTCAAGGAGGCCTTCTATGACAAGTATTTTTCCGCTCATGTGAAGGAGTAGCTTCGTTGAGATTTCCGGAGTCTAGAGCAGGGCACGATATCAGTGCTCAAGTATGAGACTGAGTTCACTCGACTGGAACATTTTGCTCCTGCCTATGAGTCTGTGGAGTAGCGAGCGCAGAAGTTTCTGGACGGCTTGAACATTGGGCTACAGGTGAAGGTGATGGGCTGTCGTCCCAAAGGGATGACTTACCGTTTCGTGGTGGAGCACCAGAAGTTTTTGGAGAGTCGACCTCAAGGGAAGGGTAAGTCTTCTTTTACCTCCTGGTTCTCTTTCTCCGGTCCTTTATGAGCTGGTAGTTCAGGTAGCCTTGAGAAGAAGCAGAAGGCGAGGTCCAGTGTTTCCTCTTAGGGTCGATGGAGTTTTACTGGGGGTAGCGGAGCTGGCCTTAGTTAGACAGGGTCCAGTGCTCCTAGTGGGAAGTAGTGCTTCAACTGTGGCCAGGTGGGCCACATCGTTGCATATTGTCCCCAACCTAGGCAGACCTTAGCTCTGGTGGTGTGCTATAATTGTGGGAAGGCGGGACATGTTCAAAGATCTTGTCCGGAACTGCCTAAGAAGGTAGGAAGCGTGCCACAGTAGCCGACTAGGGAACGGGTGGTCACCATTGCAGCTCCAGGCATTGGGTCCTCGAGATTTTGTTGAGGGTATGGATGAATAGTTGGTTCTGTAACCCTCTGAGATATGTTGTAATCCCTTTGTAATTTGGACATCTGCCTGATTGTATGGATGTGTGGTGTTGTTTTGTTTGGCCATCAGGTCCTTTTATTGTGGCTGGTCGGATGGCCAAAGTGTTGTTTGACTCATGGAGTTCTTTCTCCTTTATCTCTGAGTCATTCGCGGCAGAGTTGGGAGAGAGACCATCTAGACTGGCCTTTCATCTCAGCGTGGTGATGCCACTGGGGGAGCATAGTTTGGCATGGTGGTATTCGTGGTCTGTCGACTTGACGATGAATGGTAGAGAGTTCGACATTAGCCTCATCGTGATGGACATACAGGAGTACGATGTGATACTCAGCATGGATTGGTTGGCACAGCAGTCGACTTTGATCGACTATGCTCGGAGGAGAGTTTATTTTGGGTCTCCTGAGAATGGGTCTTTCTTTGTGCAAGGTGGGTGTCAAAGTGAGCCTAAGCTTGTCATTTCAGCTATGAAGGCTTATAAGTCTTTGGTCAGGGATTGCGTGGGGTATCTAGCTAGTACAGTTACCTCCACTTCTCCTGAGTTGGGTGTTCACAACATCTCTGTGGTGTGTGAATATCTCGACGTTTTCCCTGACTATTTGCCTGGTGTGCCACCCCACAGGGAAGTAGAGTTATCGATCGATCTGATCCTCGGTTCCGGTACAGTGTCGAAGCCTCCTAATCGCATAGCGCCAGCGGAATTGTGAGAGCTCAAGACTCAGTTGCAGGAGTTGCTGGACAAGGGGTTTATTAGGTCGAGTGTGTCTCCATAAGGAGTGCTTGTCTTGCTCGTCCGCAAGAAGGATGGTTTGCTCTGACTGTGTGTAGATTATCGGATTATTGGATCAATTCTAGGGTTTTTGATTTGATTATGGATTTTATTTAGAATTTTGAATTAATCTTTGGGTTCTGGATTAATTCTAGGGTTTTGGGATTGAGTTTGGGTTTTTCTAGGGTTTTTAAGGTTTTTAAGGGGGTTTTTAGGTTTTAGCTATGTTTTTTAAGGTTTTGTTTGATTTATAAGATTTTGTTTGGTTTTAAGGGTTTTGTTTGGTTTTTAGGGTTTATTTAGGGTTTTTGGTTTAGGGTTTATGGTTTTGTTTGATTTTTTAGGGTCTTGTTCGGATTTTGTCCAATTGTAAGCATATGGGGGTGTCTACAAATTCCCCTCCCTAAGCAAAGTCGGAGGATGAATGGTACAGAGACCGATGCTCAGGGTTGATAGAGACACCCCACACCTTCTTACAAGGAAAAAAGGAACAGGAGGAGGAGATCATCGCTCGGAGTTGACGAAGATGCCTTGCCCGAAGCTGTAAGAAAGAGTTAGCTACTAGTAGCCAGTCTCTAGTCGGTGAATGCACCAAGAGTCTTGTCCTATCTCCTTGAACACCACAATCGAAGCCAACATCAGAGAAACCAATACAAATGACAAATGCTGACAAGTTAACGACCAATCAGCTCCTAAAAGACATGACTGGTTATCACACTTGTCGAGAACAGTGCTGGACAAGACTCATGGTGCTTGCCAACTGAAAAGTGACTGGTCATGAAACTCATCTGGGTTGTTTGGGCTACTAGCCCAAAAGGAGGGAAGGAACAAGGCGAGTAGGGAATCCATCGGGCATCACAAGGATTGCCCGGGTAGTTCGGGATACCAGACCAAGAGTGACCTAACACAAGATCCAAAGAAAACAGCTAGTAAAAGATGACAAAGCAGAAAAGCAAATCAGCCAACCGAGAAGCAGTCGGTGCTGGTTCAGAAGAAGGACAAATGAACACATCATCCGAGAAGCAGGCGGCAATGGTTTAGAAACCTGGAAAGCGAACACACCAACCGAAAGGCAGTCGGTGATGGTTTGGAAGGTGGATAAACGAACACATCATCCTGGAAGTAGGCGGTGATGGTTTGGAAATCCAGAAAGCGAACACACCAACCGAGAGGCAGTCGATGACGATCCAGAAGGAGGACAACCGAAAAGCGAACACGCCAACCGAGAGGCAGTCGGTGATGGTTCAGAAGGAGGACAACCGAACACAACATCCAAGAAGCAATTAGTGATGGTTCAGAAAGAGGACAACCGAACACATCATCCAAGAAACAGGCGGTGATGGTTCGAAAAAATGAAAAGTGAACAAGCTAACCGAGCGGCTGTCGGTGACGGTTCAGAGGGAGGACAATTGAACACATCATCCGAGAAGCTAGCAGTGATGGTTCGAAAATCCGAAAAGCGAAAGTGCCAACTGAGAGGTAGTCGACGACGATTTAGATGGAGGACAACCGAACACATCATTCGAGAAGCAGGCGGTGATGGTTTAGAAATCCGAAAAGCGAACAAGCTAACCGAGAGGCAGTTGATGATGGTCTAGAAGGAGGACAACCGAACACATCATCCAAGAAGCAAGCAGTGATGGTTCCGAAATCAGGAAAGCAAACACGCCAACCGAAAGGTAGTCAGTGACGGTCCAGAAGGAGGATAAACGAACCCATCATTCAAGAAATAGGTGGTGATGGTTCAGAAATTCGAAAAGCAAACACGCCAACCAAGAGTTAGTCGGTGACGGTCCA
This sequence comes from Posidonia australis, assembly GCA_024699735.1. Taxonomy (NCBI): domain Eukaryota; kingdom Viridiplantae; phylum Streptophyta; class Magnoliopsida; order Alismatales; family Posidoniaceae; genus Posidonia; species Posidonia australis. The sequence continues at coordinate 26,434 of JAMKQA010024232.1, forward strand.
AAGGGAGGACAACCAAACACATCATCCGAGAAGCAGGCAGTGATGGTTTAGAAATCCGAAAAGCGAACACATCATTTGAGAGGCAGTCTATGATGGTTCAGAGGGAGGACAACCGAACACATTATCCAAGAAGCAGGCGGTGAGGGTTAGAAAATCCGAAAAGCGAACATGCCAATCGAGTGGCTGTTGGTGACGGTCCCGAAGGAGGACAACCGAACACATCATGCGAGAGGCAGTCGGTGACAGTCTAGCGGGAGGACAACCGAACTCATCATCTGAAAAGCAAGCGGTGATGGTTTGGACATCCGAAAAGCGAATATGCCAACTAAGGGGTAGTCGGTGACGGTTCAGAGGGTGGACAACGGAACACATCATCCGAGAAGTAGGCAGTGTTGGTTCGGAAATCCGTAAAGGGAACACACCAACTAAGAGGTTCTCGGTGAAGGTTTAGAAGGAGGACAATGGAACACATCATCCGAGAAGCAATCAGTAATGGTTCAAAAATTTGAAAAGCAAACACGCCAACCGAGAGGTAGTAGGTGATGATCCAGAAGGAGGACAACAGAATACATCATCCGAGAGGCAGTCGGTCATTGTCCAGAGGGAGGAAAAACGAACACATCATTCGAGAAGTAGGCAGTGATGGTTCAGAAATCCGAAAATTGAACACGCCAACTGGGAGGCTGTCGGTGATGGTCAAGAAGGAGGAAAAACGAACACATCATCCGAGAAGTAGGCGGTGATGGTTTGAAATCTGGAAAGCGAAGATGCTAACCTAGAGTTAGTCGGTGATGGTCTATAGAGAGGACAACTGAACATATCATCTGAGAAGCAAGCAGTGATGTTTCAGAAATCCAAAAAGTGAACACATCAACCGAGAGGCTGTCGATGACGGTTCAGAGGGAGGACAACTGAACACATCATCCAAGAAGCAAGCAGTGATGGTTCGGAAATCCGAAAAGCAAACGCGCCAACTGAGAGGTAGTCGATGACGATTTTGAGGGAGGACAACCGAACACATCATCCGAGAAGCAAGCAGTGAGGGTTCAAACATCCGAAAAGCGAACACGCCAACCGAGTGGCTGTCGGTGACGGTCCCGAAGGAGGACAACTGAACACATCATGCGAGAGGCAGTCGGTGACGGTCTAGAGGGAGGACAACTGAAATCAACATCTGAGAAGCAGGTAGTGATGGTTCAGAAATCTGAAAAGCGAATACACCAAGTAAGAAGCAGTCAGTGATGGTTCAGAGGGTGGACAACCGAACACATCATCCGAGAAGCAGGCGGTAATGGTTTGGAAATTCGTAAAGTGAACACGCTATAACCACGCCGGCGAGGAGATTCCGCAAAAAGAAGAAGAATGTGAAATCGATCGGCAAAATCACGTCGAAAAAGCAAAATAAAAGGAGTCGCCACCTAATCTATTATGGAAGACAAGGAAAACCATATGCACGAAAAATCATGCAAGAACAACCAAGACAAGTCTACGAAATAACCAAAATGCGGGTAAGGATCCTTGTTACGCACGAGGAAGGTGTTAGGCACC